>PVIR01018954.1:0-32589 GCA_004026965.1 Petromus typicus | reverse complement strand
CATTTAAGTAGAAATGATTCAAACTTATCATTTTTATGGCAGAGTAGTACTCCATTCTGTAGAAGAACCACAGCTTTTTTATCCAGTCTCCAGTGGATGGACACTTGGGTTGTTTCCAAGATGTAGCAATCACAAACTGGGCTGCTATAAACATGGGTGCACATATGTCACTGTGATAAGAGTCTTTTAATTCTTTTGTATATATACCTAGTAGGGCAATGGCCGGGTCAAATGGGACCATCAATCCTAGCTTTTTGAGGATTCTCCAAACTGATCTCCCCAGGGGTTGTACGAGTCTACAGTCCCACCAACAGTGGAGAAGGGTTCTGAAGCCACTGTTTTTAGGGATGGATCAAGGCTAGAATGGAGTCTCCTTACTCCTGATACTATGTTCCTCCCACTGTAGCATTTTGCACTGTTCTTAGTTTAAATTCTAGCTTTCCTCTTTCACAAATTCTTAAGAATTTCAAGGAATGCTTGAGTAGCTAAGAACAAATTTAGTCAGTACAATTAAACCATGGTTTTCAACCTTGTCCCTAATGGGACTACTCACCATTGTAACCCTTTGTCTCATCTGACTTCTTACGATGACTCTGTCAGCTTTAGAAAGCACCATGGCCACAGTACCTTCTTTCCATGTTCCTCCTCCATATCGTCCTTTCTGTTTCTCATCAGCTGGGACATATTTTCCTTCCTCTTCCTAAGTCAGCCATGCTTCACATTCTGACCGCTTTCTCTGATTCTGTGAATTCCTTCCAAGTTGCCACATCTTCCAGCTAACAGGCTGTGGACCTCCCTGCTGTCCAGCCCCTAATCTAAACTAATCAGGGCCTGCACCACATGACATGATGCTTTCCCAGCTCTGTGCTTTCCAGGTGGTCTTGCTCTTCCAACTTGTCATTCAATTTTTCCCCTTTAAGATAAGAAGAGGTTCCTGAGGTATTCTTGGGCACAAAACTTAAATGGGTGCCAAAAATGAAACTTTCAGTAATCAATATTTAAAAAGCAAAAGTTGATGAGTGTTTTGCCCTGATTATGATTTTTGAAAAAGTAGTACATGGCAGAATTATTCTGATTCCTGAGATTTTTAACAGTTCCATAGATTTTGTGGTGGGGGTGAATTCCTGTCCTTCCCACTTCCCCTTTCCCATGATTCTTTTTTTCCTGGCTTTATTCCTTTCTGGCTTTTTCTGTTATTCCTCTAGATTTCTGGCCCTTGCAGATTTAGTCTTCTGAGTTAATGTTCTGTTTACATCTTCTTCCAGCTTGTTAATAAAGACATTAACACATTTCTCCAGGCCTTACTCCAACTTCGCCATAGCCTGCCTGCTTGTGGGGCATCTCTGCTCAAGAAACAAACCACATTTTATCTTAAGTTCTTTTGCTTCCTGTCTTCTGGTGAGTGTTTCCATCTCATCTTAGTTTCTGTTACCCTCGTCCAAGCGCCTTTAAGACTTGCAGATGAGGCTCACAGAAGCTCCACGTATGTCTTAAAAGATAAGCCCCTGGAAATAAGCTATGATCTTGTTAGCATTGGGAGCTGACAGCATGCATAGTCCAGCCAATTTGGATTAATTTTTCAAGGAAGATTTTGGTAGATGCCCTGTCAGTCACTGCTCTGAAGTCTCTCTCTCTCTCATTTTGCCTCCAGGCTCCTTGCCACTTGCTTGTATTTGTCAATCAGGACTAGGTATCCCTACCGTGGTCTGGTACAATTTGTACCTTTAAACCCTAGTTGCACTTTCGTGCTAACAGTCCTCTTACTAAGTATAAACAGTGCTTCTCACCCTGGCCTCCTTGTTCCATGAGCAGATTGAACTACATCTAACTTAGTATCTGTTTGTCAGAGGAAAAGATCATTTTTCTAACATAAATTCTGTAAAATGGAAGGACACTCTAGACAGCCATCTCTTTTGCAAACAAATACACACAGTTCTGCAGTTTGCATTTGAAAGACAGTTGTCATTTCCTTTGTTCTCTGATATAACTGCCTATAAAGCTGACTTGAGAAATGGAGAAAAACAATAAATTACCCCATCTGCCACCCCCAAATAACCACTGTTTACATCTTGGCACATTGGCCTTATTTTACATATCTATCATGCTGTAGATGCAATTTAATGTTTCTGCTTTTCCATAGCATTGTGCCATAAATAGTCTCCATACCATTACATAATCGTTATAGTAACAATTATTTTAAAGGATTGAATGCTTTTGTGCCAAGTAAATCCATCTTTTGATTTAAATTTTATTACTCATTTAATCTGTAAATACTGTTATAAATAACAATGAAGTGAACATCTTTTTACATACATTTTCTTTGGTTAGGTTAGGTTAGTAAGGGAAACCACTTAGATTTCTGGTCGTGGATTACCATGTTAAGGGTGAGGATTGTTAAAATGCTTTAGGCTGGAGGTATAGTAACAGAGTGCTCGCCTAGCACGTGAGAGGCTCTGGGTTCCATCCCTGGGAACTCCTCAAAACAAACAAAAACAAACAAGCAAATGATTCTTTAGAGAAGAATTTGACAAATTTGAAAAAAAAAATCACTGTCAGCAAATGAAAGTACCTCTTCCCATTCTCCTTCTTGCACTGGGTTAAAATAATTCTTTTCTGTGATTTCTGTGGGGCGTTACCCAGACAGACACACAATAGCTGTGGCCCTCTCCACAGTGCTCTGGCATGTTCGTCTTATCATGTTAATGGCATCCAGGAGAGCAACAATAACATCCTGTGATCTGTCACATTCCTTCCACCAGCATGTTGTATAGGAACATAATCAAGACATGTATATAACATTAAGTTTTCTCATGGAAGTATTCATACATGTAGAAAGAAACAAGCAAAATTAGTACTATATTTTATTTAACCCAGTGCCTAAATATTTAAGTACGTAACACTAGCCACATTGCACTAAGCAATTATACCTAGTTAGTGGCCTTCTCTACCAGACCCATTTTATCTTTCTTTTAGGCAAGTCATTAAATTCTTTTGCATTTTCCAGTCTTCGTGTTGGTTTACCCATGAGTCAGCTCTGAGACTAGTACTTGATGTGCAGGTTACTGGTTTGGGAGGTGATCCCCAGAAGTACAGGGAACCAGTGGGGGAGGGAAGGGAAGGTGAGAAAGCAAAGAAAGTGTGAGAAGGCACTGATCGTTAATGCGGGCAGCTGGAGCTCTGTGCTGCTAGGGACAATCTGAAACACTGAGTGGAACACACCCAGACTGCTCCCCAGTGAAGGTGGAGGGGCTGGAACATCTATTTGCGAACCCCTGTCTTTCATTAGCGTGCGTTGTCACAGTGGTGTGAACTTCCAGACTTTTGAGTTGTACCTGCTTGGGATCAAGAGGTGCTTGGGATTTGGAGGTGCTGAAGAAAGCCCTTTGGCAAGGGAGATGCAAGCTTCTGTGGGGAAAGGGGG
Organism: Petromus typicus; assembly: GCA_004026965.1. Classification (NCBI taxonomy): domain Eukaryota; kingdom Metazoa; phylum Chordata; class Mammalia; order Rodentia; family Petromuridae; genus Petromus; species Petromus typicus. The sequence continues at coordinate 29,168 of PVIR01018954.1, read as the reverse complement.
AGAGTAGCTGCTGAAAACCAGCTGCCACAATTCCTAGTACACCGAGGAGGGCAAGTGAGGGTAGTGGAGTCAGCAGCAACCAGAGGCTGCTGTCTCTGGATCTGTGTAATGTAGAGCTCTGCGCCTCTGAGTTCTTCTTGAAGGGACATTGTCCCAGCCCAAGGCCTTCTCAGTTAATAATCATCAGAGGTGATTCACTCTGGAATCATTTGATAAGCAACAGGAGCTGATTCTGGCCACTCAGATAACTGGAAATTGATGGAGAGATGAAGTGAGCTTTCAAAATGTAATGAGACCAGTAAGAGGGGGCTGGCCATGTTTTTGCATGGGAAGAAATAAATTTTGTTCCATGAGGTGGGAAGCAGGAAGACCAGTTAACATCTTAAAGAACAGCATAGTTAAGATGACCTAGGGTTGCCCTTTGATTCTCAGTTGGGGCTTGGGAGGGAGGGTCATTACAGCTTCCTTTTAGAAAGTTGCTTCCTAAATTTATCCTTCCATTTATACTGCACACGGTGGAGGAAGGATGCTTCCTCATAGGAAACCAGGTTTCTAGTAGGAAATGAATAGTGAGCAGCTCTAAATGGACAGTGTCCACTACATCAGGGGACAAGGTTTTCTAGTGAAATCTGAGTAGGACTGTGACACTGTCCTGGTTCAATAATACATTCATTACAATTATGTAAGATGTCACCATTTTAGGAAACAGTGATGGAGCATGAGACTTCTCTGTGCTGTTTTTGAAACTTCTTGTGGGTCAATAATCATTTAAAAATAAAAGATTAAAAATGAAAGGGAATTGGGCTTGGAGATGTGGGTTTCTTTGGAGTGGAATTTGGGGAAAGTGGAATAAACTTCGTCTTTATTCCCATCATGAGGATGGGAAATGGCCAGGGCTAATTGTTTAGACCCAAACTTACTCTTCAAGCTTGCAAGCCCAGAGAGAGGGTGAAGCACCATTTATGATAATTCCAATGGGCTTCTTGCCCTAGCTCACTTCTTTTATCATTTGAAGTTTACATTTGAAGATTTTCTGTTGATCTGTCATCATTTGAGTAGGAGAAGACATGAGTGTGAATGGGTAGACCTACTAATTCTAGGAGGATTTCTCCAAAATGATGAGATACTGCTGACACCAGAGGGTATGCTGTGGTCCAGTGGGAACAGCTCAGAGCTGGAGGGAATGGACTCCACAGTCTTCAGGATGGTCTGTAGCATCTAGGGCAGCAACCTCAGGCTAAGGCCTTTGACTCCTGGGTCAGAAGTAGCTGCTGGTAAAATTGGGTGGAGTGAAACTATTTGATTAAGACTTTCCCTCCAGGAATCCCCTATTTTATGTGGCTTCCCAACCAGTTTATACTCTGAGGGACTTATTAAGTGACCATTGATAGGAAGATGATGAACCCCTCAGAGAATATAAGACACTTTCATTACTGCTTCTTGTGGTAGCTGAGTACCAAACCATAGAAGCAAATAAGAGAGCCATTGCCTGTCTAACCAAGATCGGCACTCTCATTTGGCCATTAAATTCTACTAGTCATTCTGTAATAATACTTTGGCTAGTCAGATTCATTCTATTACGATGCATTTAGATAGGCATAATCCAAGCCACACTAATTCACAGTGATTAAACACACTGAGCCATATTCTTCCCAGTGTCTAAGCTATTCCCTGAGAATAATTTGTGTCTAGGGAGGAGGACTCACATCTGCAGGGCACTGGACCTTGCTCAGTCAGCTAGAACTGTGGGCATCTGATGGCCCCCAGGGCACAGCTTGGGAATCTGCCCATAGCCGATGCCTGGGGCCCAGGCTCACAGATCACACATCATCCTCCTCCTGAGAAGGCAGAGTATTTTATAGACATGAACTCATTCTTCTGGCACTCTCCGGAGGAGTCTGGGACCTCTTTTGGGGATGTCAGTAGAAAAAGGCCCCCTTGATAGCCCACTTTTTCCCAAAGCCTGGCAGCCCCTTCAATGGTGTTTTCCTAGAATCCTTCCACCCCAGGAAGCCCCGTGTCCCTGGGCAGGACTGAGGATGCACACTCCCCTTGCATGGCGGGACATGGAGTCAGAGGGCACTCATCGAATCTGGCTCCCCACATGGGTGGCTTGAGCCTCAGATTCCTGTAGGATTGTGGAAGCTAATCCTACCACGTGCTGTAGAGACATTCTGTGAACCATGGATTTCTGCAAAAGATGCGCAGAGGGCTAATGTAAGTATGAGCTGTAAAACCATCAAGGTCCATGGAGATTGTAAAGGGGTCGTTTTTAAGTCAGGAGTGAGAAGCTGCTGCTTCATCCAGGCGTCCCTTGGGAGGTCACTTATTCCTACCCTGTTGTGGATGTGATCCTTGTTCCAGGCTCAGACCTCGCTCAACATTACCATGGTCAGGTACCCTCACTGGAGTAGGTGTGCTGTGGGGACCCAGCATGACTTTTAGATCCAAGAGCCTGTTTACATCTTGATTCTGCTGTTTATGGGCGGTGTGACCTGGCAAAACCCCTTGCCCTTGCAGGAAGCTGGGTTTCCTTGTTTGTGAGGCAGAGAAACTGCAGCCATCCACGAAGATGAGACATGTGGGGCAAGTAAGCAGGACTTGCCTGGCTGCCTGGCTCCATGCCTGCCCTTTCCTGCTCCCAGTCATGCTGACCGAGACTTGGCCTCCTGTGGTTGGCATCTGTGGTGATGGGAAAATATTTTCCCCTGCTTTCCTCTTTGTATTTGCTTATCTCTACTCCTCATATTTAAAAAAGGGAGAAAAAAATGTACAATGAAGGTTTAAATTTTATAAAAGTATTACTATAAAAGACATTTAGCCATCAATCCCTCTCAAAATACCCCCCTCACTTCAAACACGCTGATCCATTTTTCTTTCCACTTTCTGAAGCAATTCTGAATGTCTTCTTTCGTGAGTGTTTTTGTGAGATGTGACGAAAGACATGTTGAATTCTGCCTCCGTGGGGCATCCACGGAGAGGCAGGCTCACAAAAACATCACAGTGTGTTTTCTTCCACAGTGTGTATCTCTGCCAGTAGATCTGACATCATATGATTGCTGGCTCTTCTCCAATGTCTAAGTGACTATGAAAAGTAAACATTTTAAATCAATTCAGGATGCTGAAACAGCCATGGGATTGCAACTAAAGACACTCACGAAAGAGAACTTCCAGATCTGCTTTTGAAAGTGGCAAGAATGATGGGTTAAGTATGTTGGAATCGAGAGGGAAAATTTTAGGAGGGATTAATGCCAATGTGTCTTTTATTGCAATGAATTTTTAAAAATTTCAGTATCACTATAGTTATTGATCATATCTTGTAGAATTGGCTTTTTGCAGGATGAGAATAGATATTTGACTTTGCAATCCAAATTGAGATTCTTCTTTGGCACCAAATGCTTCTCCATCTGTTTGAGATTCTTATTAAGGGAACAAAAACCATTCATGCTCACATAAAGTTAAAAGTATGTCTTTGGCAGAATAATGTTCCTCTCCAAAAAAACTCAGTTGGACCCTCATCCCTCGAACCTATAATTACTACCTGCTAATGACAAAAGGGTCCTTGTACAAGGGTTAAATCAAGGGCCTTGCACTGGGAGACTATGCTGGATTATCTGAATGTATCCTAAATGTAATCACACATGTCCTATAAGAGAGAGGCACAGGACAATTTGGTTGTATACAGGAGGGAAGTCACATGAGGCTGGAGAAGAGATTTGGAGGTGTTAGCTTTGAAGACTGGGGTGATATAGTCATTAGCTAAAGAAGACCAACAGGCACTGGGAATAAAGTGAACAGGCAAAGCATAGATTCTCCCCTAAAACCTCCTCACACCTGGAGTCAGCCCAGTAGAGTTGATTTCTGACTTCTACCTTCCAGGAATAGGAGAGAGTAAATTTCTATTGTTTTAAGTCACTCAGTTTGTGGGAGTTTGTTATGGCAGCTATAGTAAAGTAAGACATCTTCTGCCTGTCTGGGAAAACCTCTGGTTTTCGTTCCCAGAAGCCTCATTTTCTCAAGAGCGACCCTGGCTGCACATGGGCTGCAAGTGGAAAATCCAACTTTGGCTACTGGACATTCAGCCAAGCTCTGACTGGAGTCCAGCCTGGCTTGTCAAGGAGAACACTGTTGCAGGGTTAGCGGTTGTGTTCCCCCTGCCCAGCTAGCTCCAGTTCCGGTTGCTCAGTGGGGACATGGCCTTGTTCAGAGGAGCCAGGCAGAGTGAAACCTGGCTGCCTGCCAGGCTGCTCTTGGGTGTTGCTGCACCTTTATGAGGCAGGAGGGAGCCTGAGTGATGTGTTCTTCTTTGTCTTGTTGTTATGTGTGATCCAGTGTGAGATAGGATGCAAGTCATTGGTTATGGATATTAAAATGCTGCTGGCTTTTGAGGAAGATTTATTTCTTTTTTTTAAAGATTTATTTCTTAATAAATTGGGAAAGATACTTTCACTTCCATTCTAATATATGTTTTTTGAGTATGACAGAAAGGGGTGGAGTTTTGGCACACTGGGAATTGCTTATAATCTTGAGGGACATTCATCTGACAGTTGAGGCATGAAAATATAAAGAATTCAACAGCCATGAGTGAGAATACTTAACTTTCCCTCTGGTCCATAGATGTGGGTTAGAAGTGTGGTCTCCCTATTGTGTCCATGGCAGACATCACTAATCCATCACAGCATGATTAGGTTTGGATTCAGGCACAGAATAGTTCTCATCACAGTGCTTTATATATCTCCTACCAGTTCGTCATGGTTGGCATAGATTTGCCATTGGTGCTAATTCTTTTTCCAGCTTTAATATAATATGGATCTGTCCTAATTCTCTGCTTATATTCTGGTCTTTCCAAAGTCTCTTTTAACCATTGATTTAATAAGAGGCCTGACCATTCCTGTTCTTTTTTTTGTAAGGAAAGTTAAGCTACTTATAGTCCCATTCCTAACTCAGAATAGCTTCTCTTTCAGAGCTGTGATCAACAGATGAGAAGTCAGAGTATCCACTCATCCATACCCTGGTGTTTCTCTGGGTCACAAGTACTTAGGGATTAGATTTAGGACTAAGGAAATCAGCAGTTCTCCTCACATGGATGTAGTTGATATTTTTAAAAGTGAAAATCTTGGTCAGATGCCTCAAGCATGCACCATCATGCACCACCAAGCACCATGCTCACAGATGGGCAGGACAGAAGACTACATCCATGTTGCCCTAGAAATCATGCTTTCTATACCAGTCAGAGGTGGGAGCCAGGTGTCTGTGTCCTGGGTGGAGGAGATAGGAAGGAGCAGTCAGCATTTAGTGCTTGGCAAGGAGGCTCAAAGAAAAAGAAGGTGGATAAAAGCAAATGGATAACTGTCCAGCAAGTTACCAGTGGGCTGGTATTATGAACCCATTTGTTTCTTCAGCGCTGTTCACCTAGGAGTGGCTGGATAGATCGGCAGTCATGATCATTTGTAGAGGATTTGCATTAAGAATTTTCTATGGAGGCTCCCAAGTGAGCAGATAGAAGATTTCCTCTTTCTGAAGATCTTTGCAGCAGAATCTTGGTCTCTCTGTCCTAGAGCTGGCCTCCCTCCCTCCTCATCTCCTCTCTTGCTTTCCTTCTCTTCCTCAATTCATTCATCTAACATTTTTGAGTGTTCACTAGGTACTGAGTGATTTCCACATTGGTATTTAGCAGTGAACAAGTAGCGCTTGCTGTCATAAAGCTTATATTTGAGAGGGGGTGCAGGAGAGATAGTAAACCAAGGACCATTTCCAGGTGAGGTGGTGCTTCCAGAATGCAGGCCTTTGGATGGGCTGTGGGGCTCCTTAGGATGGGAAAGCTCTCCCTAAGGAAGGCCTGCTGAGCAGCGAGGGGGTGCACCTTGCAGACCTCTGGGGAACAGCATCCCTGGCAGGAAGGACACCAAGAACGGAGGCCTTGTTGAGGGAAGTCATGTAGCCTGGCAGAGTGAGAGGTGGTGATCAAGCAGGCAGTCACAATAGGGACATCTGGGTCCTTGAGGGACCCAGGGAAAAGCCTCAGAACCCAGGAGGGCTGGCTGGACAAGGAAGTCTTGGTCTGAAGGCCAGGAACCTACATCCTGGGTAGAGGAGATAGGGATTTTGGTGGATATTTCCTTTGAGTTTTTACTGATAAAAGTGGGCATTACTTTATACTCTTCCATGACCTCCAAAATTACCTGGACAGTGATTTTGTCTTCCTTAAAGTGCCATGTCCCACGTGAGGAGTATTTTTACTCATTAGGCATCACCTATAAAATGCAATGTTCTCAGGAGTTTTTGCTTTGAAGATACTAAATGGAGTATTATCTTGTAGAATTTTCAGAAAAATATAGAAAAGCACAGGCAGAAGGTGATAATTATCTGCATTCCTACCACTCAGGGATGATTCCTATCCATGCATCGCTTTGTAAAAGTAAAACAGGATTATACCGTGTATTGTATTCACTCAACAGAAATTTATTTTGCAGTTCTCTTGCAGGAGCTATTTGTTACATGGGAGTGGGGTTTAGCAGTGAACAATACAGACAAAAACAAAAACAAAAACCTCCAGAACAACCCTGCCCTTAGGGAGCTCACATTAGAGTAGGGAGAGATGAATAACTTAGCAAATAAGAGAAATTCATGAAATGTCAAACGGTGATAAATGCTAACGGAAAAACAGAACTGGGACAGTGTATCCTGTGTTGGTGGGAAACTATAATTTTTGATAGGAGGGCTATTGAAGAAGTCCTAATGGAAAAGGTGCTATCTGAGTAAATCCATCAGTTGTGAATCATGGAGTTATCTAGGAAAGAACATTCCTGGTGGAGAAAGTTGCAAAGCAGAGGCTCTGGGGTGACACACCATGCCCAGCACAGTCAAGGAACAGTGATGAAGATAATATGGCTGGAATGGAGGAAAAGGGAGGCTGTGGGAAATCAGTGAGCTTTTATTGGACCAGGATACATAGGGCCTTCTTGGCCATGGTGAAGACTCAGCAGCCATTCAAAGGAGGGATAAGAGCTTGCTTGTTCTAGAAGGTGTCACTGTGCCTGATGCATGGGATCCCTGCAGGATCCAGGAAGTTGTGCTGGGTACCATTGTGCTGGTTGCACCCTGCTCACAGGCAGGCAGTCCAGGCTGGAGGAAGATAAACTGCTTGCGTGCATGTGTGTATGCATCCCTGTGTTGTGTGTGTGTGTGTGTGTGTGTGTGTGTGTGTGTGTTCTGTTGTCATTTCTGTTGTAGAGGCAATGTCCATCATAGGGGTCAGCTTTCCTGGCTCCTTGTAGATGCCTTAAGGCAAATGGTGAACCATTTCTCATCTTAAGGATATGTTATGGCCATTTTTTCCATACCTTTAAATAGTCTTTGACAACATACTTTTTTTTTTTTTGAGACAAATGGGTGAACAGTGTTACCTCATTTGGATGTGGCATAATGTAATGAATCCCTGGGCTTAGACATTTCAGTTTTCCCTAGGTATTCCCTATTTTAAAAATGCACAATGGACATCATTTTGCATATGTCTCCGTGTCTGTCTCAGATCATTTCCCTGGGCTAGATTTCTAGAAAATGGGTAGATAGGTTAAATAGCGAGCATTTGTAAGGCTCTTGGTTTTTATGTTATTTTACAGACAATAAAGCTGAGGTTCAGGAGGTTGAATCATGGGCTGTAAGCCTCTAGCCAGAAAGTGGTCGTGGAATTTGGACATAGCACATTGGTATCGAGAGCCATCTTCCCTCATTACTCCAGCCTAAGGCCCTTCTAGTCGGCATTCAGCCCCTAGACAGGGTCCCAGTGGCTCTGGTGGCTTTGATGACGATAATGAAGAGAGGAAAATAGGCAGCTTTCTCTCATCAGTTCTGAGCCGGTAGCTGTGCTAACAGTGGAGCACCGATTTCCCCACTGGACACCCACTGTGAGCCTCAGAGGCAATTATCTAGTCAGCGCCATTGTACATATCAGGACCTTGGAGGCCGGAGAACTTAAGTAACCTGCCCAGGACCCCACAGCTGGAAAACAGAGGGGCTGGGACTGAGTGCTTTGTGATACCTGCCTGTTTAGCCCTTTTCTGCTGTGGGACCTTCTAAATGGAAGCCATGTGTGGCTGCCAGTTCATTTCTCAGTCTATATTTCCATGCTGCTTGTTTCTCCTTCCCAGGCTGAAGGGACAGGAGCATGTCTTCTCCATGGGAGACTGCAGAGGCCTGTGGGTGAATAGAAACGTGTTGCTGCCTCATATTATTGCTGACACTATATTACTATCACTATTATTATGAATATTATTATCACTATATGACACTATATCTGCTCTCTATAGGAGTAGATATTCCCAAGATGGTCACTGGGCTCAGAATTTTCCTGGTTCTCTTCACAAAACCCCCTGATGTAGTATTCTTATTGTATTTACTTTATATTGGGGAAACCAAGGCCAAGAAACTCCTTGTCTTATCCAAGGTCTATAGATCGGTATGGATTATTTTTAGCAGACCCGTGGAGGCCTGATTTACACACCATCATCTTGAGATATTTAAAGTATTTGATTTGAGGTTTTGACGTTTATGCCCTTGAAGCCACCCCCACAAGGACAACAGTGACCATCTTCTATGGCTGTCTGTGACGCAGTGGGGTGCCTGTTCCACTTGCTGTGTGAGAAGTCTGGGCATCCCCTGGTGTTCAACCTGCTGGTTTCTGCATCTCCATCTCCCCGCCCTGTGTTCCAGGGTGTGTTCTGTGGTTCAGAACCAGAATTTGTGGGGCCAAGTGACAGCAGGGACTATGCCTGTAGCGCAAGGGCCTGAGCGGGAACCAAGGCAGCAACCTCTCAGGGACTTAGCAGCTTCCCCCAGTGCCAAGTGCAGGAGCCCTGGGAGGGGCAGACCTGGCTGAGCATCTCCTGCGGGGCCTGAGTGCTTCCCTATTTTCAGCTTTGGAATTTTATTTACTCTACAGCACCAGCTCTCACTTCACACACACATGCCTCCGTGGCTCCCCGGGGTGCCCACTTTGCCTCTGGGAAGTTGACTGCGCACTGCTAATTGTTACATTATCCTCACATCCCACTCAGTTAATATTCAGATAAACTGCTTGCATGCGTGTGTGTATGCATCCATGTGGTGTGTGTGTGTGTGTGTGTGTGTGTGTATGTGTTCTGTTGTCAGAAACCTCTCTGTCACCTAATATAGGAGTGCAGCCATTTCTTAGCTAAGTGTGCTTAAGTTAAGTAGCTAAAGTCTAATTTCAGTGCTGGGAAGGGCCGAGCCTGGAAGGTGGCCATGGCTTTCTGGTTAGGCCTTAGCTCCCTGGACAACTGACCTCCTGGGCGCCTCAGCAGGTGAGATGTGCAGGGACCCACAGACAGGACAGAGACTGAGGTGATGGCCTGCAACTGCCCAAGACAGCAAGAGGGTGTTCTCCTGACTTCTCTGAGCACCTGACTTCTCTGAGCAGCTCCCTGGGGTGCGCAGAGCTGTGCGGAGCTAGTGCTTTTGTGCTCCCAGAGGTCAGCTAGGAGCACTGAGCAGAATCTGGCCCTTCTTCCATACGGGTGCCCCTGAAAGTTCCCTATTACTGATGTGTGCATCATGCCCCTGAGGTTCTCCCCTTACTGAACTCAGGTACCTACAGCCAGGCCTTTCAATTTTTACAAGATTCTCAGGGTATTCTGATGTGTAACCAAATTGGATCGAACAGCACAATGCTGTTTTATAGGAATATAATCAGAGCCACTCGTGCACTTTCAAGTTTTCTAGTAGCTCCATTTTTAAAAACATTAAACAGATAACATTATTTCCAGTTATGCATTTTATTTAACTTAGTATACCCAAAATATTATCGTGTCAATGTGTTATCCAGTTTAAAGTGAGATACTGTCTTTGAAGTCCTGTGTAGTTTTGCAACTGTAGCATATCTGAATTTAGCCCAGCTGCCTATGGAGTGCTCAAGTCACAGGTCATTGGCAGGTGCCAAGTCAGCAGGCCTGTCACATTGTAGGTGTTCAATAAAAGTTTGCTACCAGTGGACACAGTACTGTGTGCTGTCTAAAGTCGGGAACTTGGGCAGTGGCTCCGGAGGTTACGAGTAGCATGGTGTGACTGACTGGTAGCACTCTTTGCCCAGAGCACTCTTGCTTATTGCTTATAACTCAGGCATCAAGACCGGACCCATCCAAGGCACCCTCCCAGCCAGCCCTGGCCACACTCCTGCTCTCCATTCTGTGCCTTTGTTAGCCATACCTTTCAGACTTGATGTCCAAAGCTTATTCTGCTACTGTCCTCACCTGTGTCATATTGTACTGTCATCTTCTCCCCGATAACATATATTTTTTAAGACTCTAGTCATGTCCTCATTCATCACTATGTCCCCACAGAGCAGTAGTTTTTATTCAGGATATGGTTGTGCAATGAAGGCGTAAACTAACAGTAGCACAGTAAAAAGATTCAGCTGTTGCGTTCTAGTTCTATGGGACAAGACTGGCTGGGGCAGGTCTTGGGTGATGGCAGAGCTGACACCACTGCTCTTCATAGTCTGAGAGAGTGACCATGTGTCTTTGTCAACTATTGATGCAGAATGGTTGGTAACAACCCCTCCCCCAGCCCAGTTGCTTCTGACAACCGTTTATTGGTTGGGCTGGTCAGTGGGCTGGGACTAGCAAATTCCAGCTGGGCTTGCCTGTTGGGCTCCAGATTTTGTACTGTGTTCTATTGGACACCACATTTCTCAGTCTAGGTTCCTGGCTACAGGACATATTCTCTTTTGTTTTTTCCCAAGACATGATCTCACTGAGCAGTACAGGCTGGCCTCAAACTCCTGATGCTCCTGCCTCTGCCTCTTGAGTGAGTGCTAGGATTACAGGTGTGCCCTGCCATGCCCGACTGGGCCATGTTTCTTGCAGTGTGTGGCATGTTATGAAAGGCTAGGTGGAAACATGCCAGGCCTCTCACTGCTTGGCTTGAAGTTCTTATTGTGCATTTCCTTCTTTGCATTTCATTGCCCAAAACAAGTCACCCAGCCAAGCCCAGAACAGGGCAGGAAGGAGCAGTAAGTAGTCTTTTTCACTGGAGTGTGCTTTCCTGTCCGTAGGTGTTGGTGTCCTTCACTCTAAAAGCCTGTCCTTTATTCGCCCAAGTTCATACTCTTGTGCTGGGCATCAAACCTGCTTCTGGAAGAAGCGGCTTTGGGGTTTTCTTCACGATAGCTGCTTTGCTGAACTGAGGCTCTTCTGCCACATTTGACAATGGTGCCCTTGTTTTCTTACCTTTTGACTCTGTGGATTGGTTAACATGAGAATTCCTGCTTAATTCTCTGCTTCCTCTCTAGGGCAGCTGTCGAAGATTTTCATTTTCCAAGTAGATTATCTGACCTTTGGGTTTGAGCAGAGTGTGTACTCCTCACGTCAGTGTGCACATGCTGTGGCCCCATGGTCCTTGTGCACAGGAGAGGCCACGGCCGTCCACAGGCCGGCCAGAGCTTACAGTGGTTCTAGGATTGCCTCAGCTCAGTTTCCAGACAGGGACCTGCTGGAACTGCAGGTACTGTCAAGGTACTGTGTCCTTGACAGCCTTCAGTGCCCTGGGCTGGAGGGCAGAGGCATATCTGTGCATGTGCAGCCACCAAGGAGGCTCCACAAGGTGAGGACAGGGTGGGAGAGATGCCGTGAGGCCAGAGCTGGGTTAGGCTCTCAGCCCCCTGGCTTGGACCAGCTACATTCACCACTGTGCTGGAGGCCTTGCCCGAGCCCCTAGCCAAGCTCAGAATGGGGCTCTGAGTCGTTTCCAGAAGAACCTGCTTGCAGCGATTCTGTTGGAGTCAAGATGCGGTTTCTACTGAAGCAGAATGGAGCTCCTGGCCGGTTTCCTCCCTCCTGCAGCCTGCTGGCCTCCAAGGTCCCTGGGGAGCTCAGCCCTGGCTGTGAACAGAGCAGTTTTCCCCTGTGATAGCCCAAACTGCTCCTTCTCCAGGTTACCCCGTCAGCCTTGGCTGCAGTTAGGACCTCTGCCCCTTGGCATGGTGTAAGGATGCAAGTGGGCATGGGTTCCTCTTCCAGCTGTTTGGGGCTCTTGGGAAGCAAGAGCTTTGAACCCAGTTTGAACCTCTGAGGGTTCAAGTTCCTTTTCTCTTGGCACAATATGATTTCCTGTTTCGAAGAAAAAATGCAGTTTTAAGAGCTTTAAAAAAAGGCGCTTGGACACGAAACAGCTCTTACGAAACAGCATGTTGATGAGTTAAGTATAAACGAATCAGAGACATATGGATTAAATTTCCCTTGCCGTCCACAGGGCCTTTGAAATTAAGGGAAGAGTGTTTGTCAGAATGTGTGTCTATCTCTGCCAGTTCTGGGACAGAATCAGAGGCTGTAGATGGCTGGGGAAGCCTGGCCCACCTGCCCTTTCGCCTCTGTCCGCCCCCAGTGATAGTGCCAAGAGCCAAGGACCACAATGCAAATCCTAGCATAATTTCTTTATTCCTGGAGTCTGCAGACCTTTTGTTATTCATTGAATTGCTCCACCCAGATGCCCCCAGACCTTCAGAAAGGAGAATATCTAAATCCTGCAAAGACCTTGAACCTGCCAGAGAAAGAGAAATTGACATACACCACATGTGGACATGTGGGATATTGCTGCGCACTCCTTCTTGAGTGGCAACCATCTTATCTTGGCTTGGCTCATCCTGCTTTTTTTTTAGACAAAGTCTCGCTTTTTTAGTTCAGGCTGGACCTGAGCTCAGCCTCAAACTCACAGCAATCCTCCTGCCTCTACCTCCCAAGTGCTGGGATTACAGGTGTGAGCCACCACGCCCAGCTGTGGTATGTGGTTCTGATTGCTGGTAGGCATGAGTGTCCACACTCAGCATTGTTGTCTGTGGTTACTGGGGATTGAACTCAGGCCCTTGCACTTGCAAGGTAGGTGCCAGAATCACTGGAGCTAAATCCCTGGCCTGGTGTGTCCTATTTTAACCTTCCTGGCAACACAAATACCTCCTTGTTTGAACAGAGCTATTAGAAACACCTCCCCGGTTGGTGGGTCTATGGAAGGTCTATGCTGACTGGGGCAGAGGGCTCCTGTCTAGGGTACTGAATGTCCTAGATACTACACTTGCTTTTAAGAGATTTCTACGAATAAAGAGATTAGAAAGAGTATCTGCTTTTCCCGTGAAATTCTTCAGACATCATTGGTGTTTCTGTTCTTCTCAGTTTTTGACCAAGGAGTAGAAAAATACATCATATTTGGAGACACTCTGAAAAGCTTCTAGAACAGAATTATTGTGGTTTTGATGTAGAAGACTTTGGACAAGAGAAGTTGTAACAGAAGCTCCCTGTGTAAAGCAGAGTCCTGTCAGCTTTAGATACCCTCCCTCATAGTCAGTTCCCTTGGCCTTTCCTCCTCTGCCTGGAGGCACCTGTAAAGCTCCTTGACACACACACAGTCTGAAAGTACAAGTGGGGATCTAGACTGGGACTCACTAAATACCTTGGCTCTTAGTGCCAGCTGCAAAATTAATAAGTATTTCATGGTCATTATGTTGACTGAATGAAGCCAGACACAAGAGAGAACATGTGATGTCATTCCATTTATAATGAAGTTCAGAAATAAGCAAAACTAATCAATGTTGATGGATGTCAAATAGTTATTACTATGGTAACCATTGGGAGGAGGCAGGGGAGAGCTTTCCTGCATGCTAGAAGTGTGTTGACTTCCCATATGGCTGTGGTCACACAGGTATGTACTCTATGGATATAAACATGTCTTGAATTAAGCACTTGACATCAGCATTCGTGATGCTTTTAGTTCTGTCCATATAATTTGTTCATTAAAAAGCAACAAAAGCGTCATCTTTTCCTTCTTCCCTAACGCCACACATACCCTGTGAGACAGACCCTTTAGCACAGTGATTGAGAGTCTGAGGGTGGAGATTGTTGGTTCAGGGATAAAATAGGCAGATGCAGCGAGATGTGGGAGAAGTCAGCTTCAGGAAGGAAAAACAATGTCTCTTCTTCATAGCAGGGTTTTGGTGGCACAGAGGGTCAGAGCAGAGGGAAGCGAACCCAGTGAGTTCTGACTGTTTACCTTAAAGTCATCAGAGAGGTGGGATGCAGAATAAGGTGGTGGATGGAGTGGGGGGCTCTTTCACATGGAAGAATAAGTGGGTGGGTGATCCTGGCCTGCCTCAGGTACTTCTTGCCAACATCTACAGGGCAACTGCTGAAGCCCCTGTCTTTGCCACTGTGGTGACAGAATGGGACTGGGGGCCTTTGGGAAAAAGTCACAGCCCACACCCTTCCCCATCCTTTCTGACTCAGACAGCTTGGCACTTTGGAAATATGCATGGGAAAACAGAGTGGCGGGGACCAGCCTCCAGGCTTCTGGAAAGGAGCTGAGTGGGTCTTAGGCACTTAAAAGTTGCTGGAGGAGATGGAATCAGCTTTGTCAGGCTAATGTGTCTGGGCTCTGGGTAAGAAACACCATTAACTAATGAGATTGAGAAGTGTGGCCTGGACAATGTGTGACAGTAGTTTGCATAGTTCCTAGGCTCCTAGAGGTGCACAGGTGCAATTTGGGCTGCTCCCTGGTTGTATTACAGGTATGGGACACCTCTCAGTGTTCCACCTTCTCCTACCCTTGTGTTCCTTGCTGAGCCTGGACACATCATTGTTGAATTCAGACCAGGAGGTTTGCCACTTCGTCTCCAGGTTCCACAAGAGGCCTGGGGCAGCCTAGCCAGGCACATTTATGTGGGAAGGAGATCTTAAAAATCTTTTGGAAAGTAATTTTCTTTGCAACCTATGTAGCTTTGCTACATCCTTTCCCAGTCAGCGCTAGAGGTGCACTGTGCCCAGCTGTGCTGTAGGACAAGCTCCTGGATAACTCCTTCCGGGCTCTTTGGCTTACTGTTAGGACAAGGGGCATCAGAGACTTTAGCTGCCACATATTGAAACTTTCATTTTTGAGAGTTAAGTCTTTGTTTTGGACTTATCTGGCTGGCATGGTATTGCCCCTGCACCTGTGTGTGCCCACTTTCCTTCCTTTTCCAGTGGAGATGCCAAGTTTCTGCCACATCATGTCCATAGTGTCATGCTTATTTTCCTGATCTACTGCTGTTTAGCACCGATAAAACCCAGGCCAGGGACAGGCTTCTGGATCCCTGGCTGTGAGTTTCTGCATCTCCCTCCACCAATCTGGGGTCTTTTGGCCCCAAGATCAGAATAATCAAATCATTATGGGACTTTTATGAGTGATGTTTGGTCCTCAGACTCATGGCAGCTTTTGGAATAACTTTTTTTTTTTTTTTTTTTTTGAGTAACTGTCGTGCAAGTTGCCTTTGGGATCTAATAAAGTCTTAAAAAATCAGCGGAAAAATGGTAAATAAAAGACAGGAACAGGCAATTCTCAGAATTAAAAAGAAGAGTAAAATGTCTAGTAAACACAGAAATTTGCTCAGCTTAAGTAGGGATCAAAGAAATACTAATTAAATCAGTTACAAGATTCTATTTTCCCCTATTAAATTGGCAAAAATAACAGTACATGGTGGTTTATATAAAAGGGGGTTCTTTTTCTCTTACGGTAGGAAAATAAATTAGTACAACTTTTCTGGTTGGCTGTATGACAGTATTTTCCAAAAACTTTCAAAATGGATTTTTTTTTTGACTCAAGAATTCCACATTTTGGTATTTCTCTTACCTTAAGGAAATAATCAGAGATATTCAGAAAAGTTTATGCACAAGGTTGTGTATTAAAGCGTTATTTGGAGAGATGGAAAATTAGAAAGGACTGAAATAACCAACCACAAGAAAATCTGTTGTATAAATCATGGTTTTTTCAAATAATGAAACACTATGAAACCACTAAAATGTGTTTGTAAAATAATATTTAATTCACAAGAAATATTTAGAATATTGGCTACCTAGAAAAAGGTCAGACCATAAGTCAGTATATTTAATATGATCTCCATTTCATGTTGACACCAAAGCTTCATAGGAGAATATAGAAAACAAGGAATGAATCATCTAATTTTGACTATTCCTATGTATCTAGATTAAGATGTGTTTTTAAAAATTTTCTTGTTTGTGCTTTTCCCTCAGCATTTTTAAGTTACAAATTTAATGCAGTTTTTATTGCGTGAAACAGATTGCTTTCAGGCTTTTACTATTGGTAGTTCACTGATGAACATCTTTAAGTTTTTTGCATAGACATCAATTATATAAGTGGGGCTTTGGAATCAAGTGGCATGTCCTCTAAGTGCCTCTTACTTCTATAATTAAAACAAAACTCAGTCTTAAAGATTTTGCACTAAAACTTTCTCACTCTTAATCAACTCAATCCTGTTGGTCTTCTGGTTTGTAAGCTGAGAGCATGTAAAGCCAGTGGCTTGGTGACAGGACCTGTTGGTAACATGGGCTCTGACAGTTTCTCTTAAGTTCTCTGTATTCTCTTTGTCTCCCAAGCTTCTGGAAGTGGGAGGCAGCCTCATTTCTGGCTCCTTCTTCAGCACCTGTGGCTGCTGGCAGGTAGAAGTAAGAGAGGGAGAGACGTTAGCATCCACTGGACCTGCTCACACACAGCCAGATGATAGAGGCATTCTCTAGCCTTGATTTCCCACCCTTGATTTATCTGTCACAGCAACACCTATTGAGACTTGCTGGATGAGATACTGATTTGTTTCTTTCTTCCCAAGTAGAATGAAGTTCCCTGAGTGTAAGGACCCTTTGTGTTGGCACGTCTGGACCCCTGAAATCCACAGCACAGTGTAAATTCTCACAATAGTCCCAGTACAGGAGGAAGTTTTTCCTGAGTGTTTTGCTCAGGTTTACAAATCTCACATTATTTACAATTTGTTGAGTGTCCCTTCTGTGCCTGGCCCACCAGAAGCCATCCCATCTTCCTTCCCTGCCCCAGGCCTTGCCATTTGATGTAGCCAATAAAACCTGACTCAGGTGTAAGTCTCCTTCCTGGGAGAAAATGCTCACCTCTCCGCAGTGGCAGGTTTCCCAACATGTGGGTTTCCATTTTTAAACTGTCTTGGTTGGCGTGTAACAATGTAAAAAGGAGGGCTAAGGTAAGGAGGCAGAGGTAGGAGGAGAGAGAGCAAGATGTTGGCTAAAAAGGATTTTTGGGGAAGAAATAGCACCTTGGGAGGCCTCTTCAAGGCACGCAGCTCGTGACTCCAGACATAACGTTGAGATGGGGCCAAGAAGCTGCTGAGAATCTGAGCAAAGGAGGGTGAAAACTGAGTGAGGAAACAGGAATGGGAAGAAGGGACCGGAAGCCGGGGCAGATTTACTGACTGAGGGAGGAGCACAAATCTTTACACCTTTCCAACCACCTGTCCCTTTGTGAGTCCAGCTCAACTTCATTCAGTACCCTGTCTCAGTTGGAAACTCTGTTAGCTGTTGGGAACCAGTTTCAGGCCTGAACTCCAGGGACTCTGTGTCCACCTGGAGAAATGCAGTTTCACCCTCACAGTTATCTTAAAACCCGTGATTTCTGACTGACCGACCACCTTGGGTCCCCTGTATGATTCCTTTCACTGTGCTTTGTAACATACTTCATTGCATTCATCACAATTTTGAATGTACATTTCAGTGTGTACATGCTTTTCTGATAAATATTCAGCTCCCTTCTTTAGAATTTATGAGGACAAGGACCTTGTCTGTTTTCTTCATGCATCCCCAGCCTGAAGGCAAGTTTTGAAATGTGATAGACATTCAACAAATGAATGTTGATTGAATCAACAGACTGTGGACCAAGGAAGTAAAGGAAGCTGTGTGTGGCATATTAGAGAAGTAACAGAGTGGGGAGTCAGGAAAGTCCTGGACAGGGGAGTCCCATTGAATCGCCTTGTGATGCTTTAAAGTAATAGCAACATACTGATCAGCAGCAAAACCAAAGTCTACCCATACACTGAAAGCTGATAATGTGCAAGTTTTTGAGGTAAATGCATTATGTATGTTGTCTTCAATAAAGATGTGACCGTCCTTAGCTGGGGGTGGTGTTGGTGGTGCACATGTATAATCTCAGCAGTTTGAAAGGCTGAGGCAGGAGGACTGCGTGTTCAAGCCCAGCCTGGGAAACTTAATGATCTAGAGAAACTTTGTTTCAAAATTTCAAAAAAAGGCTGGAGATGTAGATCATTATGTAGACCTTGGATTCAGTTTCTAGTAACACACACACACACACACACACACACACAGACGCACACGCGCGCGCATGCGCGTATGACCATCATTATATTGTAAGCATGCCCAAGGGAGCTGCATGATTTGATGAGCAAGTAGCAGAACTGGGATTGCTGCATGACTCCTCAAGATGATGTTTAGAGTCCCTGTGCCTCATGGTCTGCACACCTGTATCTGCTGTTCTTGAAAATCAGCAAGAGAAATTCCAGCTGGACAGACGAATTTCAGGGTGCATAGAATGTTCTTCAGGAGCGAGGGAGATTCCCCTCTTGCAGGGACTGGGAAACAGGGACTGTGAAGTGGTCAGTATGAGATGGCAGGGAGGGGTCCTCTTTGGGGACAGAGCAGGGCTCAGGATTCTCTGGAGGTTCTTGCAGGACACTTTCCATTAGGACCATTACAGTACTAATGGAAGTGACAGGGCTTGACATTGGGATAATTAAAACATCCACTGGCTGAATAATAACTTTTTATTGACAATCATACTGGTGAAGGCAAAATTAATTTGATTTTAGACATCCTAGCTGTGGAGTCCGCTGGCCAGGAGCCAAGGTTATGAGAATAGAGTTGCTGATCCTGTGAGTGTCAGTGAGTGCTCCCCGGTGGCCTCTGTCCAGACCATGCACGAAGGAGCTACCATGGCCAAGCCCATGCTGGGGACCGGGTGGCTTAGGGTACGGAGGCTTCATGCTGGCGGGGGGAATATGCTTGGTCCTGCATATCTATAGTTTCAAGAATGGGTGGAAAGCATTTTTAAAAATTGCATCTGAGCCAGGCGTGGCAGCACACATCTGTAGTCCTCGCCCTCTGAGAGGGGGAAGAGGGGTCAGAAGTTTGAGCCTAGCCTGGGCAACTTAGTGATTTAGTAAGACTCTGTCTCAAAACAAAAGTCATTTTACAAAGGACTTTTTAAAATGTTTACATTTTTAAAAAGGGAATGTAGCTCAGTAAAAGGCCCTGGGTTTAATCACGATTAACCTTGCAAAAAAAATGTTCAAACAAAATAGAATAATGTGATCCACTTTGTAAGTCTTCATGTATGTACTGCTATCAATCTATATTTGAAGCAAAGTAAAACAGTAGAAGTGAAGGGCAGAGGGACCTCCTACTGACTGAGCACCTACTCGGTGCTAGAAACTGAGTTGATGCTTCCCATGTGACACTGTGCATCAGAGGTGGCTCTGTCTTCCCATGCACAAGAGGTAAAGGCGAGCTCTCTGGTCTGGTATGCTTTTTCTCCTAATGGATTTCCATTTTGTGACTACCTCTGCCCTGTTACTTAATCAAAGCTGCTTTGGGAGTGAGACACACCTGACAGAAAAACACTGTTTTCCCCTGTCTTTTCACATGAAAGCCACCACACAGAGCCTCTCCGTTGCCCTTTGCAGCACTCAGACCTTCCCCTGGGTCTTTGCATCTTCACATTTCTTTCTCTCACCTTTCTTCTCACTTGGCCTTTGTGAGTAGATAACACATTGAGTTAGAATCCTGCCCTTTTGTATTTGGGGAAGCCAGCAGTGTTTCATAGTGACCCACTGGAAAGCACTCACAGTTTCTTTTGCTCAGGAGGCTCTTCCCTCCTGAACAAGGAAAGAAAACAATGAGACACCGCCGAAATTTCATGGATATCTGAGTGGCCTGAGGTTTCATGGCGCTGCTGACCCCAACCCCTGAGGTTTGCAGTCAGCAGGTCTGGGTGGGGCCTGAGGTTTAATTTCTAACAAGTAGCTGGATGAAGTTGATGTGGGTGCTGTGGAGCTCACACTTTGGCAATCATAGTTTTAGGCCATGCTTGCTTGTCCGCCCATGGAATGTTCTGGAAAATTCTCTACATCTGAGTAAAGAAAGGCTGTTAAATTCAGAATCCTGTGTCCCCACCCCACAATGACTGATTAGTGGGAAGAGGAGAGGGAATCTGAGAATCTGCATTTGTAAATCAGTTGTCAGCTCTTGCTGCCCCGGCTGCTCTGGGAGCCACACTTTGGGAACCATTGATGTAGATTAAAGTCTATTTCTTTGTGTGACTTGAAGCTCTCTGAGTCTCTATTTTTCCATCTGTCTAATGGAAACAAGACTTCTAAAGTTGTTACAGGAACTGAATAAACCAATAGTAGATGCTCTATGGATGTTCATTTTCTTGTCCTCTATCTGTGATCTGCCCTGACTGGACTGCAGCAAGACTGCAGGAACCATAACATGTAGAGCTCTGGGCTCACCCTCTAGGACTTTTGTGCTCTCCCCCAGCTGCCGCTCCTCATTCCCACTCTCACCTTCCTGCCCAGCAGTCCTCTTCCATCCTCCACAAGCCAGATAAACAAAGCTGTCATCCTTTAAGTACCTACTCCATCCATTCTACATGCCCATTACCACCTCCCCAGATTTTCTAAGCAAATTGTGTACCTCATCAAATTGTGCATAATTGTTTTAGAGATACATGGAGAGAGAGATAGATAGGGGGAGAGATGAGAGAGAGAGAGAGAGAGAGAGAGTTAGTTCAGCCCAGTATAAGATGGTGGGCTGTTTCTGTCTTGTAGCAACCTATCTTATAATCAGTCCAGAAAAAAACAAATCCAGCCCTAAACTGAGCTGGTCTGGGTTTCTTTCCTTTGAAACTCTAAAGGGTGTGAGAATGATGCTTGGTTGACCTGAATGTAAGAAAAGCAAAGAAAGTCTCCTAGGATTCTTCATGGTTACTCAGCCACCGATGGGACTGTGAAGACCTGAGATATAGGAGGCAGGCCTATAGAAGAGTAAATGCAAAAGCAGGAATTCTGTGCCTGCTAATTTCTTCTCCTAGCACCACACGATGCTTTGGTGTGGCTGGTCAGTCTGCCTTTTCAGGAGCATCAGCCCTTTCTAGTTGTGTGACTCAGAATAGGTTCAGTCTCTCCTAGCTTCAGTTTTTCCATTTATTAAGTGGGACTAGGACAACTTACCTCATAGGGATACAGTTCCGGTTGAGATTACCTTTGTAGATTGGGCAGCTATGGTGCCTGTCTAGAAAGGTGCATGGGATAAGAGTGCGAGCTTTTTCCTTCTCGGCCTCTTCTGATGCACAGATGTAGGTGTTTAGAAAGAAGAATGATGCTCATGGGTGCACTGCTGGTAGCAACCCACATACATAGTTTCTTGGCATCTGGGCCTCAGCCATCCTGGATGAATGCATAACAACAGAGACACAAGCAGAGGGACAGGTTGGAATCTTCTAAGCCCTGGCTACTCTGGCTTTGGACTCCATCAGGTAGCAACTAAGGTGGAGGGGCCTCCTCAGGCAGGCTGCTCTCTGTAGAACCAGTTAGGAAGAAAGCACCCTTACCCTGCCCTGACCCTCATCCCCAGAATGTCAGGCATACAGAAGTGTGTGCAATCCCCAGATTGCTGGGCCTATGATTTAATCAGAGCCCCTTTTGTAAGACTGACATCATCTTCTGGAGGCAGGTGAGACTCGGTGAGGATGAGTTAGGGAGGGAAGAATGCAGTGGGATTGAGCCCTGATCAGATCGCTCCTGACACCAGGCTGATGTCCCTATCTCTATCTCTTTATTTCCCAGTAGTCTTCATTCATCTCTTTTCCTGAAAGAGGGTTAGGAATCTTCCTCCTCCTTCTCCTTGTCATCCTTTTCTTTTTCCTGGGCTTTTGGTTGTGGTTTTTCTTCTTGGGTGCTGGTTGAAAGTAGTGTTTAGGCCCCTGGTTGTGCAGAGTATCTTTCATTGACATCCAGTTCAGGACAAAAAGAGACATTTTGCCACAGCTTCATGTGGACTCTTGGTCCCAGTCATCCTGCAGACCTCAAGTGGATGTTGAATGTACGAATTGCTGGGCTTGTGTTTCACGGGACTTGAGGAATGGTGAGAATGTGGGAGGGAAGGTTACTTTCCACCAGGAAGGGGAAGAAGGGTCCGTGAATACTGGGATGGGAGTTAGAACAGAGAGTGGAGAATGGTGGGAAAAAAGGATTAGGGATGGGCTGGCCATTGGAATTTAAGGGATCATCTAGACATTAGTCTTTGTACTTGAAGGGAGTAAAGCTGATTTCCTGTCTCCACAGCCCTGTCATTCTCTGCCATTCTCCCCACAGCTTGCCTTGCAGGAATCTCATGAGGGACACTGATGCTCAGAGCGAATGCTCACAGCCACCACAGTATCCTCCTAGCTCAGGTCCTGTTGTGCTCAAGGCAGAGTACAGAAGGGAAAGGGAAGAACTCTTGCTGTGTACAACAGAACAGACCCAGATCCTAAGGTCTTTGATGTCTTCCCGGTCTCCTTCTAGTACAATCTTTTCTATTCCTAATCCTTTTGACTCTTTGGAAGACAGTTACCCACTGGAGCATCTGGAACATTTTTTGTTGAATTTACCAGTAGGGTTCATTTTTCCTATGAATGACCCTATACCACAGAGCAGCGATAAAAAAGGAAGAAGGCAGCAGACAGCAAAAGCTACACATTGGGTTGGTGGCAGCTGAGATGGTGGCATGATCTGTGGTAGCAAATCTGGCCCTTGCTATGACCTCCTGGATTTTTTTGAGATCATTCTGGACTCTAAAGGGTGACCTGTGAATCCTGGCTTCCTGGGTATGGAATGTGCCAAGGAGTGGCACTTTGCATTTCCGATCTGCCTGTGGGCTGAGGTCCTTGGCCTCTCACCATGCCAGCCTCCCTCTGTGAGGTCAGAAATGTATTTGGATGTATACCATGTAAACAGCGACACACTAAAGGGGAGGATGAGGAGAGGCAGATGGAAAGCTGTAGCTGGCATCTGGCAGTTTGGAAGCAAAATTCTGCCTGTTCTGTGCCAACTTCCTCCATGTCATGGTCCCGTCTGTCTCTGGCCCTGCTAGCATGAGCCTAGACAGCTTTGGCTCCTGAGAGCTGGAGTCTTCCTCCTTGCCACTTCTTATCTGCTGCTGACATTTTACTCCAAGCACCACACTTTTTGTTAAGGTGCCAGGATGCCTTTGCCTGTACCCAGGATGCACATTTCCCTTGTTCCCTCTGACACCACAGCAGTATCACTGAAATGTCAGAGGCTCATAGGCCATGCTGGTCTCTGCCTACAGGTGCTAAACTTGGTTAGTGCTTTTTAATTTTGTTCCTTCTGGGGAAACTTGTGCAAGGTCAGAGGAATAGCTGAACTCGGAGAAGAATCACAGGTCTTCAGAGAGCTCTGCTGAAGCTTAAACAGCCTCCTTCCTGACAACTTCTTCCACCCTGATGCCATCTTGGATTGAGCAGGCAGGTGGATCTTTCCCCAGGGTCACTGTAATGGGGCTCTCTCTGCAGGCCTGTCCTAAAGCTTCAGGCTTCTGCTGCAGAACTTGAAAGTGGGACTGAAGTTCTGAGACCTGAGGCAATGCTGATGACCCTGACTGTCCTCTGGTGCCTGGATCATTGCCTCTTCCTCACCAGTGACATTCACTTCCACTGGGATTCAGCGATGTGGTGGTACTCCCTTGCCTTGCCCTACAGCTTGGAAGTTCTCTATAAAACAGACTTTTTAAAACCACCCTTTCTTCTTTTATCTCCTTGGATCTTCTCTTTATACCCTATTTGATCTTTAGTTTCTTGTTCTCACTTGTCCTCTGGCCCTGTGGCCATCATCTGTTTCCTATCCAAACTAAGTTCACACTTTAGTGCGTTGCAGTGTCTCCTGGAACCCTGGACTCCCCAGCTGTCATTCTTCTTGCTCTGCCTGCTCCATCCAGACTCCACTTTTTGAGCCCTGGCTGTGAGCAGGACAGCTCTGGACCCAGGCTCAATGGCGCCACTGCATATCCAGTATTTAGATCCTAAGAATCCTCTCTGTTTGGGAACGTCTTTGTTTCAGCGTTTGACCTCACAGTAGCTGTTCCAGGCCTCACAGACCCCTTGTATGCTTCATAGCTCAGCTTTTTAATACTACACCATGAAAACTCTATGGTGTTTAACTCCAAGTTTAAAAAGCCATCTGTTCTCTGTCCATATAATTGAGCTTGAATCTGTTCAGGCTGGTACTTGTAGTATTTCTAGTTCTGAATCTCAGCAATTTTCTGTAACCTTATTTTCCCTCTCACATATCACTTAAAGGAAGAGCCAACCAGGTGTGCTCATGGGTTCCAAATTCGTGCATACCTATTAGTGAGCAAGGAATGTGTGTATCAATGAATTGATTCTTGTCACAGCCTGTGCCTCTGTATATACTGCTGTACATGGTGTAACAAGGCATGAACAATGACAGTAATGACAGAGGCACTGCTTTTCACCGGCAAGCACTTCCTCTTGGTCCAGCCCTGTGCAGAGAACTTTTCACTCAATCTTGATCCTAATTTTATAAGGTAGGGACTTGTAGGATTCTCTCTTATAGGAGAGAAAAGTGGGACTAACAGCATAAATAAGAGCTGGGATTTAAATCCAGACAGTTTCTCTAAATTCCTCCAACCTTGTCCTTTTCTTTCCCATTATCCTTCTTGTGGATGGACTTACCTGGAAAGGGTCCCCAGAGCACCCCTGTCCCCTCCCGCGTCCTCTCTGCCCTCCTCGTTTTCCTGAGTTCGGGCCTTTCTGCTGAACAAGCAGTGCTGCTCTGACCCTCCACGGATTGAGCTGCTGAGCACGTGTAGAATCACATCGTGCTTTTAACTGCAGGCAAAACTCAGCCCCCTGGGAACTGTCCCAGTTTGAGGGTTTTTTAAAAAAGGCAGTCACGTTAAAATAGAGATAAATACTATAGACAGAGAGAGACATGAAAATAGATCTGGGAGGTATGGTAGATATTCTGTCTAGATAGATACCAGAAATAAGTACATAGAAACCATAGATAATTACTGTAGAGAGTTGTGCTCAATGGGAGTCTCTATGGATAAATACGTAGGCCTCGTGGAGAGCAGAATAATACTGAGGAAGTGGAGTGAGCGCCTTGTGTGGGCGTCTGTGAAGCTCTGAAGGGCTGTGCTGAATGGGACCAGCCCTTCAGCACCCATGTTCAATGGAGTGGATCCAAGTGCAGGCCTGAAATATGTAGGCTGCAGACTTCCTCCCAGGCGTAATTGGAGGAAGGAGTGAGCAGGGCGGATCCAGGACTGTCTGAGTGAGGCTGGGATTGGGTGGGGATGATAAAGGCAGATCTTGTAGGAAGACACAGTGGAGGAGAGTATTTAAACTGAATTAGAGATGTGGAAGGTGATGCAGATCTTGGGAGAACAGAAACTCACTGGGAAGGTGAGTGGGGATCAGCCCATCCTTAGGGTGCCGTTCAAGGATTCACTTCCTGAGGGCATTTGGAGAAGAAGGCCACATCCCCTCACCCAGGAGGTAAACTAGTAAGGCAGGCTACTCGCACAAGAGTGGGACACATATCATAAACAGAGAAAAACCCACCCCAAGGTGACACCATTCTATCTTTGATGACCGTGACTGTGTTGATATTAGATGTGAATTGGCCAAGGCCCTGTCTACAGCTGGAGAGAACTTGGGACAGGCAGCCACTCCTACACACTGCACCTTTCCTTCTTGGTCTCTGGCTCTTTCTTTGTTGTTCTTTTGGATAAAGGTTCCTGCCTGTGCTGTTTAGCTATAGAATTTCCCATCCAAAGACATACACAACGGGCAGGGAGGACCCTTAAGTGAGGGAGACAAGGCTGTGTATCCGTCTGGACACATGTTCAGTTGAGTTTTGAAATGACTGATTTGGGAGGAGCTCTGCAATCCTTACATGTGACCTTTATCCTGGATACTGAGTCCACCTCTGTGTCCAGTTCTCCTTTCACAGACAAAAGGGAAGATGCCTACGGTCATATGGGGGGGCTAATATTGATGGCCAGCTATTCATCATTTCCAGGCATGTGCTTGGGGTACTCACTACACATCCTGCCTGCTTCTGGGGTGCTTCTGGGTTGGGTGGAGGGCTGTGGAGCAGAGGGACAGTGTGATCTTTCCCTTCAAGGACTCTGACATTAGAGCAGTTCCTGCCAAGAAGCCAAGCTGCCGTTCCCTCTCCACAGGGGAGAAAGAGCCCAGGTAGTTGCTGCTTTTGTGTCAGGAGCTCTGCCTTCTACACATGATTTAGTTGCCTCGGCGTTATCTGAAATGTCATAAGGCCCAGATGTGCTTTCCAGGGCTTAGTCCTGTCAGGAGGATATTTTGGCAAAGTCGACTTCCTTCACTAAATCAGGGTCCTGCTCCCTCTGTTTGACAAATATTATGATGATGTGATTCATGAGGCATAAAGAGGATCGGGAAGGGGGTGTGCTGGAGAAAGTCACTGTGTCCTAAAGCTACCCCATAGAGAGTTTTGGATGGACTTCCACAGAAAACTAGGGGCACAGATCCTCCACACAGAGTTACAATTCCGGACTTGTCTATAGACAAGAGAGGTTTTCATAAAAAAGACAGGGAACAGTTCCAAGCAGAACTTTTCCAATAGGAATTTGGCTAATCAAACCTCTAGCTGGACTTCTCCCCAGAGGATTCATGGGAATAAAAATCAAGGGGACAGGCATCCAGATGGTATCTGGTAGGGGTGTAGGTTCTGCTGCAGTGATATTCTGGGGCGTCTGCCCAATCCTGGCCGTCTGAACACCCTTCCTCCATGCCAGGCAAGAGGGAGAGTGTCCCAGAGAGTGTCTCTGAGAATGGGCAGCCTGAAACCCCCATCTGGTCACCGGGCAGAGCCTCAAATCACCTGATCCAGGGACAGAGACCATATGGGCTTCCCAAGGTTCCACCTTGCTTACTTTTGACTTCCATTTTAAAGTTCCTTGAACTGTAAACAGGACTAAAAAGAAAGTTTTCTGCAACAGAGCCCAAAGCTATGGATTTATTTTTTCTTCTCGTGATAGATGGTCACACTGGTGGGCAGGACACTGATGCGGTGAACAGAGGCTAGAACTCAAACTGGAAAAAATAGGTCTCACTGCAAAGTTGGCGCTTTATCCACAGCATAAAGCTGGGATGATTTTCCCCTTTCCTCTAATGGGCAGAGAAAACACAATTGTGGAGCTTGACTCATTGTAAAATGTAAGGATACAGTTGGCCCATTTCAAGTGTAGTTATAGTTTTCACAGCTGTTTGGTTCAATATAAAAATTAGTTATGAAGCCGGTGATTGATGCCTGGGACTGTACCAGGCTTTGGAAATGAAGAAAAGAAGGGTGAGTTTGCTATACTTACGAAGCTCTTGATATATAAGTACTATCTTCTTTTATGTTTCCTCCTTCTCAACCTCAAGAAATTCTGTGGTGATAATCTGTGTAGCCCACTGCATCTGAGTAGCCTGAGAGACCATCCATCGAGTCCCAAAGCGAGGAAGCCACGCGGAATCATGACTGACACGTGGGTCTCTGCAGTGGGGCATCCCGAAAGCTGGCTTGAACCAAGTTTGAACTGCTCTCTAAGGCAGCTGGGTTTTGTCTCTCCAGCTCCTCTTGCCTTAGATCTTGAGCCCCACTGCAGTGGGGGTACTGAGAGGGTTGACAGTACAGGATCACTGAGCATAGAGCCAGACAGATGCAGATGGGAGGGAGTCCCAAGGGTGTATCAACCTCCAGGAGGCTTAGTTTCTTTACCAATAAAATGGGGATAATGATGGGACCTTCCCCAGGGAGCTGCAGGTGTGAACTGGAATGATGCATGTAACCTTGGCCAGCACGTGAAAAAAGAAAATGCAAGAAAGGATCAAAAATAGACAATGCAGAGGATGTAGGCTTCAAGTTCAAAGCTGGCATGAGGGAGTATGTGGCTTTCATGGGTTATCTGTGACATGAGTGACGAAGAGGCTATTTCCAAATAAGGTCATATTTTCAAGTTATGGATGGGCCTATCTCATTTGGGGTGAAAGACACTGTTCAGCCTCTAACTTCCAGCCAGACTAGAGCATAGCAGAGGGACTCCCTGAGGGCCAGATTGTCCCAAAGGCTACCTGAGAGAGTTGGAGACTGGGCTGGGTCCTTGGGGAGACATAGAATCAGAGCTGGGAAGTTCTTTCCCGACACTGGGAACCTGAAAAAGCAGGAGGCCTGCGGGAATGGGAGAGCTCGGAAAGTCAGCAACAGCACCGTCTAGCAGGGGTGTGCTCAGGGGGCCTGATCTTCATCTTGTCATCATGATCATTGCCACTAAAATGTAAACACCTACTATGTGCAGCTGTAGAGAACCAGGCACAGTTTGCCCCACTGGAGTTAATCTCACAGCAAGTGCATAAGGCAAGTGTACCCAAGTTTACAAGAGCTGAGTTTGGTAATTTGCCCAATGGATGGAGCTCTGTGATGAACCCCAGTCTAGTCTCCTTTCCAAAGCTCTGAAAGGTGTATGTAGAGGGAATGGGAAGGTATTGCATTCCCTAAACCTCCTTATGTGACACAAGGAGTTCTAAAGGCCTAGAGTTCCCAAGAGGGAGAATAGAGATCTTCATTGCTCACAGAAAAGAGGATGACAGTACAGGCCCAAGGCTGTGGCTCCCTGCTGTGACAGCATAATAGTGAGAACAAACTCCAGATAACAATTGGTACAATTAGTTTGGCTGTAAGTAGCAGAAAACCCAATAACAAGGGCTTACAAATTAGCATTTACTTTTTCTTTGGGAAAAAGCATTTGAAGGTTTTAATTTTGGTTCTTTAAATATGAAGGTCTTTCTATCTTGGGGCTCCACTATGTTAACTCTGTTACTCAGGGCTAAGGTGATGGCTTCCAGTTGTCCCAACAGCATTTCACAGGCTGGGGGAGGGGGGAGGGAGAAAGTGCTACTTTATCTTTGGTAAGAAAACTTCCTAGCAGATGTAATCCAGCTCTTGTCTTTCTATTCCACTGATCAGAATACAGTTATGTGGTTGTACCCAGCTGCACAGGGAACTGAGAAATGTGGTCTTTATGTCAGGAAGGTATAAGCCCAGGTAAAAATGGGAAAAGGGCAGGTAACTGTCAGTTAAGACCAGAAACTACAGTGGACCCTGGACTTACAAACTCAATTTGCTTGTGAGGGCTGGTTGTAAGTCAAGCTGATTATACATCAAGATTGTTTTGTTTTTTGAGCCCAGA
>PVIR01018953.1:19118-32734 GCA_004026965.1 Petromus typicus | reverse complement strand
ATTGCTACATCTTGGAAACAACCCAAGTGTCCATCAACTGGAGACTGGATAAAAAAGCTGTGGTTCTTCTACAGAATGGAGTACTACTCTGCCATAAAAAATGATAAGTTTGAATCATTTCTACTTAAATGGACATACCTTGAGGATATCCTCCTAAGTGAAATAAATAGGTCACAGATAGGTACATATCGCATCTTTTCTCTGGTATGAGAAAATGAAGATATAAATGAGTCCTAGCATTGTATGTTATATATTGTGAAATAGAAAATGCTCAATGTAAAATAAGGTGAAAGGGGACAATGTTGAGATTGTAACAAAAAGTAAGGAAACAAATTTTATGTATATAGCGGGGTGGTAGGGTGGGTAGCGTTATGGGAAAAAATGAGAATTATGTTGTTTCTTATACTGGTACAAATCCCCATTATGGAATGCAATCATGATATGTATATTTAATGTACCAATAAAGATCAAAAAAAAAAAAAGACAACAAGAAAAGAAGAGAAAAAATGACAGCATTGTCCATTTTAATCTAGATATATACACTATTTACAACATTAACAAAATATATCAATTAATAAATGAAGTACACACACTTATCCAATAATATGTCTTCCAAGAATGCAGTATTGGTTCAAAATTTAAAAATTAATATAGTCCACCATATTAAGAATCTTAAGAAAGAAGAGGTTGCAATCATGTTGATTGATGCACAAAACCCAACCAGAAAATCCGGCCTCTACTCATAATATAAATGTTCCAAAAAGTGGTAATGGAATAGTATGTCCCTTGATGAAAAATGGCCATTAAAATCTCCATGTAGTCTTAGAATTAATGTTTCAAGACTGAATAGTTCCTTCTAAGTGTGGGTACAAGGAAAGGTTGCTTTCACTTTGCTTATCATCACAATTTTAGAAGTTCTTGTGAAAAAAAAAGCAAAATGGTGGGATAAAAATGACAAAACTATTTCTACATGTGTAGAACATAAAATTCTATAACTTATTCATACGTGAAATAAATATGTCACAAATGTATAAATACTGTATTTTTTCTCTGGTATGAGAAATTGAAGATGTCATTGAGTTCTAAAATATATGATAAATACTGTGAAACAGAATATTTAAAGGGGAAAAGGAGGTAGGGGTAAGAAAAGAAGAGAAGCAAAAATTTGATGGCAAAAAATGAAACAAGGTTTTTGTATATAGAGGATGGAGGGTGGTAGGGAGGGCTGCAGAATGGGAAAAATGAGAATTAACATGTCTCATATACAGGTACAAATTCTCAATGTTGAATATGATCATAATTTTTATATAAAATTTGCCAGTTAAATCAATTTCAAAAAGTATTGGCTTTGAAAAAAATGTAAAACATATTAAAATTCAGATTCTGTCAACAGTAAACAGTCTTATTCTTTGAAAACCTTGTTATGAGGATAAGACAACAAAGTAAAAACTAGGCGAATATATTTATAAACCATATATCTGAAGAAAACTAGAATCAAGTGTACAAAAATTTTGCAAAACTTAATAGTGAAAAAAAAAACTCCATTTAGAAAATAGGCAAATACTCACCTGAGAAATGATATGGATTTCAAAAAAAAGACATGAAATGTGATCAGCATCATGAGGCGATGAGTGTTATGTACCTTAACTATAAAAATGGGTAAAAGAAATTAGAGCAAAATAAAAGATAGAAATCAAGAAATGGCAAAAGGGAGCCTGGGAAAAGGGAAGAGACCAAGAGATGGAGAGAAGCAGCAGGAGAGGAAGGAGAAAGGGATACAAATGAGCGGTGCTATGAACTTGTGCTAAATACCTCAGGGTGAAGGCAATTATCATTTACTGTCAACATATAGTAATAAAAATCTTTTCAAAAAATATTGACAAGGCCCAACGTGGATGAGGGTGTTGAGAAAATGGATCATGCAAACATTGATGGGAATAACAACACAATAAACATATTTTCTTAAAAGTATTAAATACATAGTACTCACCATGTCAAATGACCCATCTATCCTTCTAGCAAGTAAATGTTTAAAATATGATGCCCTCATAGCCTGAGTATTACATAGAATTAAAGAAGGAAAGAAGTATTGAAATAACCAAAAATCAATAATTTAGATACATCTTTAGAGAATAATACCAACTGAAAAAGGCTAATCCTGAAAAGATGATAAATCATATGATCATATTCTAAAAATTTTATAAAAATGGAAAATGACAAAAGAATAAAAGATAACAAAATAATTGTTGGTTCTGAAGAGAGAATGAGAATGCAAAAAGGTTGATGCAGTCACTTCATCTTTGACAAAGGAGTCAAAAATCCTCACTGGAGGAATGATAGCCTCTTTAACAAATGGTGCTAAAAAAACTGGGCTTTAACCTGCCAAAGACTAGAGTTAGACCTATGTCTTTCACCATGTACCACACTAAAATCAAAGTGCATAAGAGACCTAAATATTAAAACATACACTAAACCTGCTGCAAAACAGGTTAGTGAAAACTCTTGAAGACACTGGCTTAGGGAAAGACTTCTTGAAAAAATCTTCTATAGCACAAGAACTGGCAGAAAAAATCAATAAGTGGAATCTCATTCTACTAAAAAACCTCTGCACAGCAGAAGGAAACCACCAACAGAGCAAAAAGGCAACAAACAATATGGGAAAGAATCTTTACCAGCTGTTCCTTAGACAAAGGGCTACTATCTAGAATATATAAAGAGCTTAAAAAAATCAGCCCACCCAAATTAAAAAACCCAATTCAAAAATGGGCATCTGAAATGAACAGATACTTTTCAGAGGAAGAAGTAAGAGCAGCTGAGAGGTATATAAAGAAATGCTCAACATCACTGGTCATTTGATAGATGCAGATGAAAACAACACTGAGACTTCATCTCACTCCACAAAGAGTGGCTGCTATCTCAGAATTAGCCAGTAACAAATGTTGGAGAGGCTGCGGAGAAAAAAGAACCCTTCTCCACTGTTGGTGGGAGTGTAGACTCATACAACCTCTGTGGAAATCAGTGTGAAGATTCCTCAAAAATCTAGGATTGGAGGTACCATTTGACCTGGTCATTGGTCTGCTAGGTATACACAAGAGAATTAAAAGATTCATATCACAATGGCACATACACACTCATGTTTATAGCAGCTCAGTTTGTGATTGCTGAATCTTGGAAACACCCAAATATCCATCAACTGAAGACTGGATAAAGAAGATGCGGTTCTTTTATATAGAATGGAGTATTACTCTGTCATTAAGAATGATAAAATTGGGTTATTCATACTCAAATGGATATACTTGAGTACATCCTCATAAGTGAAATAAATAGGTCACAGACATATAAATATCATATATTTTCTCTGGTATGAGAAAATGAAGTTGTAACTGGGTTGTAGTATGTATAGTTGATATTGTGAAATAGAAAATATTTAAAAGGAAAGTGGATGTAGGAGTAAATAACGAGGGGAAAATAAGTGACAGTAATAAAGAAAAAAGGAAACAAAGATTATGTATATGGGGGTGGGGGTTGCAGGGCTAGGGGAAAGGGGAAAAATGAGAATTAATTCGTGCCATTTTCTGGTACAAATTCTTAATGTTGAATGTGATGATGATGTGTATTCATAATGTACCTATAAAGATTTAACTTTAAAAAAGGATGTGGATGCAATGTCTGATGTGTCTGTTCTGTATCTTGATTTCCCAGTTTTTGTATTTTGCTTGCATGGTATAGTTCAAGTTTGCAAATTTCTGCTATGAGAGAGAAGTGTGTGGTGTATAGATGCCATCTCCATCATTCTCTATAAATACATCCAATTGTACACTTAAAAAACTGAAATGTTTTATTTGAAAGAAGATATCTACTCTCTAGACTTCTTGTCAAATGAAATATTATTTTTCATATTTCTATGAAATCAGGTACTTAGTAAATAGCTTATTTGTTTTATAAATAAATAGATTTTCTGTTTTCTTCTCCCATTTCCTTGTAGGAAATTCTTGACCACTTATAAACTAATTGCTTTCTTCTAGTGGAGTACCGCATGCCCCTCACAACTTCTCAATTATTGTCAATGTTTCATCATTATACTCCTTCAGGAAGATGGCTTATTCTGCTCCATCTTGACTGTCATGGGAGCAGAATTACAGAGTGAATGTTTCAACAAGGTCTTCCAGCTAACTAATATTTTTTTGATGATAGAAACCCACACCCCTGATGGAATCCTCTTTTCCACTGACATATTTTTGTCCTCATCTTGCTATATGTTCGCTTTTCTTTCTTCATAACAGCACTGGTAAAGATAATGGTACTCATGAAATAATAATTATGTTTAATTAACAGGCTCAGTAATTGCATGTCTGACTAGTTTATATCCAGGAATCCCTGTCAGCTGGATATTTTTTTATGTGTGCATTTTGTACTTGGAGTCTAAGAGTTCACCCACTAGCAATCAAATCAGTACTAAATTATAACCTGATCTGACTCCAAAAAAATTATATTTCATTGTTTGGCCACCTCAGAAAAATTTGTGTGCCTATTCTCCATCTATTCCCTCCTCTGGCTTCCATTCTGGTGGCAGAGGGAGGCAGCTCCCTTTGCTCACAGGGCATAAGTTTGTCTGCCTGGCATGTCATGGCTCCTTTCTTCAGAATCTGCCTGGGCCCCATGGCAGGACTGCCCAGGTCCCTCTATCTGTCTAGTCATGTATCATAGAGGAAGACATGACAACTCCCAATTATCTCCTCTTCCATCTTTGTGAGTTAACCCCTCTCAAATCCAGTCCAAGAAGCACTGATTTTTTTCTCTAAATATGGTGTCACCACATTCTTTATTCTGGGTTTGAACGAACAGACATTAGCTCTCCAAAGAGTAAAAGGAATTCCCAGTGCACTAAAGTAGAAGACCCATGAAGATATTTGATCTGTGTGGAATAGCATTCATTCTAGGTTAGGTAAAGCTGTTCTACTGGCCAATTGGTGATGCTGCACTATGTTGTTTCACATATACACAGGTGATGCGACAGGGAGAGAAAGGAGGAGGAGGGGCCACACTACTGGCCCCCTCTGCTCCCACATCAAAAACAAGCATCTAAAATTTTCAACAATGACACCTTTGTCCCTCAATATGCTGTATAAGAAGTCCTCAAACTCCCATTTATTAATAGAGGATGGCTTCTTTGTGTTGCCCAGGGCTGTAGTGTCAAGGTTTGCTTACCTTTCAAAGTAATAGAGTCATTTATTTTCTTTATAGTTGCCCAGCAATTTTAGGTAACACTTTTATATTCTCTCTGTTGTGAAGATATCTGTATTTTCATTCAGCATCTAGCAAGGCTCAGGAAAACAGTAGACTCCTTTTACAGCAACCAGCTGGGGAAATCACTGATTTTGACAGATTTAGTTTCCATCTTTCATCTTCAGTTCAAACTTCTTTTTATTTAAAAAAAAATTTAAAATAGGCTGAAAACTTCTGCTAGGAATATGAAAACCAGAAAGAAAACTGTAAAACTGCCAAAAAGGGAAGTTCTCTTGACTGAATGAAAGTATGGACCCTTAATAGTTATGGTGATGAATGCCTATAATGCCAGAAGTCGGGAGGCTGAGGCAGGAGGATTTTGTTGATTTCAAGGCCAGTCTGGACAAGATGGGAAGACTCTGTCTCCGAAAAAACAATTTAAATACATGAGAACAAACCAGAAATTAAAAATGGAAGAAATATGCAACATCCCAAGGCCATCCATCATCCCTTCTATATTTGAATTTTCAATGATATTCTGAAGCAGAAATGATGCAGACTAACATTTTAATTAAAATCTAGCAATGATTGGTTTTTAGTCTTAGTGAAATAAACTACACTACTGTCTACAAGTTTGACATTTCCAGTTCCTTCTCTCTGCCATCTTTTCTAGACATTCATAAGCTTTCCCTTTTTATCACACTAAACCAATTATAAGTAAACCCGGGCAAAGCAAAGCTTCTAGTATTTAAGGGTGTCAATCTTTGCATTTATCACACTAGATACTTGAAAGTCTCTCCTGTCTGGACTGGTGGAATCCGATCTCTGTGCCTTCTCCATCTCAATATTTAAGATTTATAAAAATATTTCAC
Organism: Petromus typicus; assembly: GCA_004026965.1. NCBI lineage: Eukaryota > Metazoa > Chordata > Mammalia > Rodentia > Petromuridae > Petromus > Petromus typicus. The sequence goes on along the minus strand of PVIR01018953.1, from coordinate 26,636 downwards.
ATGGAAAATCACTTGCTGGACCAAAAATGGCAGATAAATGAATCTAGCCATAACATTATCAGCATCAGGTTAACAGCAAGTATTTAGACTTCTTTACAATATAGAGCTTTAATTTAGGCTAGATACACTTATGTGACAATAGACTGGCAGGTGGGAAGTTACAAATAGCACCCTTCCCAAAATACGTACAATGCTGGGAGAAGTGTGCCTGCAGGCACACCCATATGCACCTACACTCTCCAGATGAAACCTGATAGTCTCCCTTATTCGTTCCTTCATCAATATTTACAGGATACATGTGTTTCGTGTTCAGCTCTGTCTGCTGTGGTGAATACAGCACTCAATGCAATATGTCAGACTGAAGTCTTCTCTTGGGAAGATTTCATGTGACCGACAACAGAATGGAAGTAAGCAAACAAGCCGACGCAGTTTTTATAACCTGCTATATATAAAATATGAAAAGGCAGTATCTGGAAATATAAACGTGCAGATCTGTGGAGCTATTGTACATCATCCTGACCCCACACTGTCTGCTGCAGATGAGAGAGTGGCATATCCTCTATGGCACCAATAGAGGACCTTGCAAACTTCCTGACTGCTGGCTACAGTATTTCCTATCTTTAACTTACAGTCCTTCCGTTCCAATTTAAATCATGCCCTTGGGTTCTTGCTTTTAGGACTTGAGTTTCAAGAGGTTGAGAGGGCATCTGGACTCCTAGAAAGTTCAGCAAAATGATTCAAGAATGGTGCTTTTCCAATTTAAACTATAGTAGAAGTTGTGAGTAAGCAGAAAGCAATTATATAGTTGACAAGGTACCGGGGTGGTGGGGTCGGCACCTCCACATTACCTTTTCAGCAGCTTCTCCAAACATTTAATAGTGATTGATTGCAATGTTGTGATTTACACGTCTAATTTTTACCCAAGTAGTACTCCATTTAATGAAAAAAAAATCGCATTAAGAACACCTGCTAATCATCTGCTTTGGCTAATTTAAAAGGAAAAATTGTAATATTATCTTTACATTTTCTAATTAGGTAAGTATTATGAGTTACAATTAATGTCTTAATTAGATGCCATTATCTACTCCTGGCACTAGTACATTATTCAAAATTAGTCCTTGATTACTATATTGATATGTTTCGCTTTATTATTATTCAAACTACAGGTAGCTGGTATCTTTTTTATTTAGGAAAAGATTCTTTAGAGCTAAGTTGTGTCATTTCTCAGAGACATTTGCCAAGTTGTGACTTCTTCTGCTACCCCAGCCTCTCTTTTCTACATGTCTTGCTTGAGACTCTGATTCCAGCAGTCCATAAGTTCCACCCAGAGCCGTGTTCTCCCTTCTGGAGCCACCAGTGTTCTGATATTTGTTCTTTCATTAGATACCTGCTGAATGCTCATCAGGTCTGGACTGGCAGTGGGGCTATAGAAGGAAAGTCTCAGTAAACAAATCAGCAAAACACAACAGGATGGACTTTTACAGTGGCAAGTGTAAAAATCTCATCTAACTCACAAGGATAAACTGCTTCACCACCTACATTTTCAACACCCCCTTAACCGTGACAGTATAATGGTCCTGAGAAAAAGGCAGAGGTGGAAGCTGGACTTAGTGATCTCCATGGAAATAGATAATTTTGCATATCATGTGTGATACCTGGGATATGTACAGTCTCTTGATTCTGGGATTTGTGGCTTAACTCCTGAACTAAATATAAAATGAAAAAAAATCATTTTATTTGAGTATCTTTTGGGCCAATAGTTAGAATAAAATGAATTGTCATTTTATACAAGGACAAGTGCTCAGTAACAATGAAAGAATTAGACTGAGACTGGAAACAGGAGTTAAGAAAGAGGGCTATGGGAAAAAATGAGAATTAAGTTGTGTCTTATACTTGTAGAAATCTCCATTATGGAGTGCAATCATGATGTGTATATTTAATGTACCAATAAAGATAAAAAAAAATTTCAATCAACTCATCCAACAACAACAACAACCAAAAAAAAAAAAAAAAAAAAAAAAAAAAAAAAAAAAAAAAAAAAGAAGAAAGAAAGAGGCTACAAAATGAAATGATTCGTGAAACAGGCAGGAAATGTAGTGGTCTTCATGATGTGCATGGTGAGTGTCTCACTTCAGTCCTATCCTCTGCCCCCGATGACTTCAAGGTCACGATGACTGGTCAATAGAATTATATTTTGCAGACTCTTTCTCAGCTGGAAATTCAAACTGATTTACATTTGGCCAATCAGATTCCCTTGTATCCTTTTTTTTCAGGTAGAGATAATAATGCATGTTATTTGCAGTCTTGCAGTGCCCCACATGGGATGGTCTCCTGACTGCCTCAGCTTTTCTCATCATGTGCTAGAAGGCAGCAGCCTTGGCAGCCCAGGTGGAGCATCTGGCTTTGAGAGTAAAACTCTGAAGCTCAATTTGCAGTATAGTCTCAACTTTGTTACCTTCTGTAAGCAATGCCATATGCCCTTTTATACCTTTAAACTTAAGATAGTTAAAATTCAAAGCTATCCCCTGGAATATTCCCATTCCATTTTTAAATTTATTTTCACAATGCCATTTTCTACTATTACCCATTAATTTGTAGTTAATTGTTGTAATCAGCATGCTCTATGATGATATCGTTCTCAAGAATTTGAGATTATTAGTTCTTTTATTACCTTGGGGAAGAATTTTCAGTTGAACAATGGATTGCTGTAGACAAAGGCTATACATACAAAAGGATAAAATTTGAATGGCCAGCTGGCATGTTAACACTTTAAGTTTTGGAATCGTTATATACAGTTTATTTGTAAGACTTTATAAGCTAATTATCTCATCCATATTTGAGATATTCCAAAATGAACACTACAGTAAGCCCTCAGATACCTGTAAACGATATTTACAATTTCAAGTTATCATCAGTCCTTTTTTAACTATAGTACCACCCACTGTCCCAAGCTTGAATTGTTTGAAGGAAAATTTCTAATCATATCATTCCATTTTCAAAGGCAAGAGCAAGCATTTCTAAAAGACAAGAAATTATTTTTCTTCTTAAAATAGTTACATTGCAGCTAACTATACAAGTAACCAGAAACAATAACTTCAGCATCAATGACTTGGATACTATTCACTTTTCAAGGGCATTTAATGGAGAGTTTGTTTATTTGCCTTTTTCAGTTTAGATTTCAAACCCAGGGTCCTTGGCTGTTGTGTTTTTTAGAATCCATTTGCAGTATTAATTCCTCTCTTATCACAATTTTTTTCCTTGAAACTGTTGGTTAAAAAGTGAGAATCAGATATTGATGTACAAAGTTTCCAAAAGTACCTCTCTAATTTCACTTAACATATTTCCTATTCAGATAAATTTGCATTTATATTTTATTGATCTCACAGACCTTTTGTCAAGAACACTTTATCAGGGGTCACACACTTCCATATACACCCTGGTGCTGTGGGTATATGTGGGGATGTCTTTGAGGTGATGTGGGGAGCTCTAAACATTGTTGACCACTGTTCTGAATGCACTGATTTATAAGCTTTGAAAATAAAGCATCTTAATTTTCTCTCTTTTGTTCATTAGTTTGAATGTGTCTGTAGAAAAAAATTCTTCATTTATTATGCAAATATCTTGAAGTATAATTCATGTAACTCATATAAGCAAAGAATATTTTTACTGCTTGCGTACCATTTTAAAAATTATAATTTACTTTTTAGTATTTGAGTGAACTGATAGGTCTAACACTATTTATTGTGCATCAGTTATTTCTACCATCAATCAGGCTTGCTGTTCAAGCTGTCCACTCTTCACTCAGTGAACATTAATTCTTGAGTTATTTGAACGAAATGCTGTTAGTTGATGCTAGTTGCTTGTCACCATAATAGGAGTTCTGCATTCATCTTTTTATTTTCCCTTAGGCCATTTCTCAAAAAAATATATATATATCTGAGTTCATTTAAGAATACAAATGATGTGTCAAAGACACTTGCTTTCACTAGCTTATTGTTTATTTCTAGAATTTTTCATGAAAGAGCCAGAATATACACAATTCTCTTTAGAGCTAAAATGTACCACAAATTCATACTGCTACTTCCAATTCCAAGTCAAGATCACACAGTGCTTAGTTACTATTGATTTCAATTTTTGTTTCTTTTATCTTGATTCTGATCTTTAATGACACTGAAAAAAAAGAGCTGCTTGTTTCATCCCATTTGAGCTGCAGTAGTCTCAAAACAATAATGTCAATGTCACCTTCAACAACACACCTGAACAACAAGAACTTTGCCTAGTTTCAGTTTTGCCCTTTACTTTTTCTTTAGGTATCACCCAGTAAGTTAATGGCAGTGCTATTGTGTTTTGCATACACTGAAAGAATTCCTCTGGGATTAGTTATGTCACCAACTTAATATGTGTCTAGATGTTTTTATTTCATTTACAATTTATTTAGATTTAGTTTCATTTTATGACCTTGTAACTCTAATATAATTACAGAAAAATGTATAAAATGTAGTACATTCAGGGAAGCTTTGCTTCTCTTCCTCTCACCCATTTCTGCACACATAGAAAAACTTCTTTTTAATTATATAGTATATTTTTTCATGTTTAAAATAAATGTGAGCATGTTGCACACGTGAATGTGTGTGCATGTATGTGTAGCATATACACATACACTTAGGTAAGAAATGTAAGACTGCAGCAAACTACAATGTCCTCCATTTTGTTACTTTCCCTCACTCACCATGTCATTCAAACTTATTCCCCATTCCCTTTTGTAACTGATTGAGGTTCTTTTTGTAGGTTCATCAGTATTTATTCAATCTACCCCCTAATAATGAACATTGGAATAATTTCATCATTGTTTTTTGAATCAGGGTCTTGCTTTGTAGTTCAGGCTGGCCCTGACCTCAGTGTCAAACTCACAGCAATACTACTGCCTCTGCATCCCGAGTTCTGGGATTACAGGTGTGAGCCACCATGCCGGACACGGAGGTATGTGGTTCTGATTGCTGCTGGGCGTGAGTCTCCATGCCCAGTATTGTTGTATTGTGGTTACCATTACTAGGGGTCAAACCCAGGCCCTTGTGCTTGCAAGACAGGCCAGAACCACTAAGTTAGCTCCTCAGCCTATCATTTCATCATTTATTCTTACAAATAACTTCTCATTGCATATACCTCTTGCATGCATGACATAGAGCAAATACTCTGAATATGAAACACTTGAGTTAAAGGATAAAGTAGTCATGTAAGCCTGAAAATTATCCCCATATTCCATTGTCCTCATGTTAGCTCATTTTGAATTTTACTGCCATTAATTTTCTGGTTTTAAAACAAAGCATATTGTCAACTTTGGGATTATTCCAATATGTCAAACAGTAAACAATGTTTTTATGTTCATATTGAGAAACCTTTTTATGTGACTAAAAGTAGCTCTCTTTTTCTTTTCTGTAAAATAAGTCATATTATCTCCAACTACTTTTTAAAACTTTTTTACTTTTTTATATTTATTGGTACATTATGAATATACATCATCATAGCATTCAACATTGAGATTTTGTACCATAATATGACACTTGATTCTCATTTTTTCCCTTTTCCCTCTGCCCTGCAACCCCCCCACCCCCTATACACACAATCTTTGTTTTCTTTTTTATTTATTATTACCATATTCATTTTCCCCTCATTATTTACCCCTACACCATCTTTCCTTTTAAATATTTTCCATTTCACAATATCAACTAAACATACTACAACTTCATTTTCTCATACCAGAGAAACACATCTGTGGCCTGTTTATTTCACTGATGAGGATGTCCTCAAGGTACATCCATTTGGATATGAATGACTCAATCTTATCATTTTTAATGGCAGAGTAATACTCCATTCTATAAAAGAACCACATCTTCTTTATCCAGTCTCCAGGCTATTTCCAAGACTTAGCAATCACAAACTGAGCTGCTATAAACATGGGTGCACATATGTCACTTTGATATGAATCTTTTAATTGCTTTGTGTATATGCCTAGCAGAGCAATGACTGGGTCAAATGGGACCTCCAATCCTAGTTTTTTGAGGAATCTCCACACTGATTTCCAAGAGGTTGTACAAGTCTACGTTCCCACCAGCAGTGGAGAAGAGTTCTCTTTTATCCGCAGGATCTACAATCTTAGCTTTTTGAGGAATCTCAACACTGATCTCCACAGAGGTTGTACAAGTCTACATTCCCTCCAACAGTGGAGAAGGGTTCCCTTCTCTCTGTAGCCTCGTTAACATTTGTTGCTGGCTAATTCTGAAATGGCAGTCATTCTTTGTGGAGTGATATGAAATCTCTTTGTTTTCACCTACATATCTCAAATGACTAATGATGTTGAGCTTTTTTTCATATACTTCTTAGCTGCTCTTACTTCTTCCTTTGAAAAGCATCTGTTCATTTCATTTGTTCATTTATGAATTTGGTCTTTAAATTTGGGTGAGCTGATTTTTTAAAGCTTTTTATATATTCTAGACAGTAGCCCTTTGTCTGAGGAACAGCTGGTAAAGATTTTTTCTCCACATTTCCATAGAGATACTGGTATTTTAAAACATATTATGTTTTTTTTAAGATTGTATTTTTACATGGGTCCCATCAACTCTTTGTCAGTGGTATGTCATAAATGACATCATGGTTTTCTTGCTGCAGTAAAGACATTCTTATCAAGGTGGATATGATTATGCGTAGCACATAGTAATTTCAGTAATTCAGAGGCTAAAGCAGAAGGATCATGAGTTAAAGCTAGCCTCAGCTACATAGAGAGTTCAAGGCCAGCCTAGATCCCATAGTGAAACTTGTATCCAAAAAGACCCAAAATAACAAAAAAATATTAAAAATTACTGTATAATGCTATTGAGAAGAAAACAGAGGTAAGAATTAGTAAACACTTATTTTTATAGCAGGTGCTAAACAAAGGCCTAAGACTGAAAAATAAATCTAAATGTAAAGCTTACAGTGTATGTGTATATATGTGTGTATGTATATCTGCTCAGTAGAACAGAAATTTCCAGGGAAGGGGCCTAATTACCAGAGCTCACATTTTATAAGCTTCTTAAGAAAGAAGAAAATCTTGTACACTTTTTTCTTTCTCTTTCCATTGATTGATATACAGTTATGAAAAGAAAGAAAAAAATGCAATACACAAAGGGTCCATAGGTCTGTCAGATGACCCATGTAAAACTTCAGGAAAACTGAAGAACTAGGTAAAAACTTCCTGCTCCAGTAAGTATTAAATGCATCTGAAGTTCCTAACCTCATTAATACAGAAAGGCTTTTTAAAAGTTAGACATTTCAAGGAAAGATTGAGGAGATAAAGGCTTATTAAACTCGAAAGGAGCTTACTCTTAATTCTTTGAACTTAATATTTAGAAAAAACTTTGTTCTATCACAATTAGAGGAGAGCAAAAGGACACAAACATCTTTTTACAGATTACCTGAAAAAGTAGCAATAAAACTTTTGGGTTAACATGGAAAACATTATTTTTTTAATTTTTTTTTTTT
>PVIR01018953.1:0-19018 GCA_004026965.1 Petromus typicus | reverse complement strand
GGAAAACATTATTGATCAGATAAATACACAATACAGGATTGAAAATGGATGCATCATAAAATGGTATATCATAAATTCTGTGTCATAAAATGGATGTGTATTCTATTATGTGATGGATTAAATGTCAGACCTTTACAACTATTTCATTTTACATTTCTCTATAAATACTGGATACCAATGACTATTAATATACAAAGGACATAAGTCAGAGAACTATAGGATTTGTTTGTATCTGAGGGGGAATATGGAGTCTTCTGTTCATTCTTCCTAAATACTAATTGAAGCACAAATAAATAAGCTCAGGAAATGACATCATCTGGTTCTATGTAGTATGACACTTATTGGAACAGAACAGACAGAATTTAATATTGTCTGTTCCAAATCTTATGATTTTTCTCTCCTATTTTGAGTTGGTTCTTCTGAATAATGTCAGTTGTAATCAGGAAATATAAATCCAAGTGTCACTCTTTGCCACTGAATTAACATATGTCAAATAATATTATAATTAACATGAACTATCAACAATTTTGAATTTCATCCAGACAAAGAATATAAAATCCTGTCTTTCACATGGGAAGCCTAGTGAGATAATCTTCTTTAACTATTTCATGCTGCACCTAGAATGAAAAATTTTAGGCTGGCCAACTTTAATTCTTCAACTTCAACTGCAACCTCATCATTATAATTACATTGAACAGTGCTTTTTTATCATAAGTTTCAAGGGCAGCAGAGGGAAAAATGCACAAAATTAGTCACCATGGCGATGGTTAGACATCCCTGACCAAAGAGACTCTCACTTGGGTAATCTAATGTGAGATGTCACAGTGGGAGACTAAAGAAAACTTCCTATGCATCTGTCTTCATTAGTGCTCTTGACACATCAAAATAATCTTGAAAAATGCTACTATTACCTTAACAGACAAAGAACCCAACACAAGTTTTCCACTAGACAAGACTTCAAAAGCATTATTTTATGACTTGCTAATGCTGCCATATATGAAGGTGACTCATGATTTGTAAATTGCTTTCCCATCATTGTAGATGTTCTTGTAGTCAGTGATACATACTCTGCTGACCTTTTCATGATAAATGGTTGAAGGCCTGACCACAACTAGGAAGCCCTTAGAACTCAGTGATTCTCTGAAACATAATATCTACAGCTCTGATGTGATTATAAATGATTTCTGCACCACACTGACAATGAATACCAATAAAGTGTTTTAATTGAAATCATCTAAAATCAGAAACTGAACTTTATTCTTGGTGAGCTATGGACCTGATATTTTTCTTCTCAGCTTGCTGAACAGGGGCTATCCATTATGGCTTAATAGTTCTACTGATTGTGGGTTGTAATCAGTTTATTGGAGTGATTTTATATCCTATATATAAAAATGTGAAATTTTAATTCACTTAATAGAGTACAAGGGTGGAATCACATCAATTTAGAGGCAAATATGGATTGCTAATTCATCAGGAATTAGGAAATCTGAAAACTTTACCTCTTTATTTTTGAAATAGAATTAGATTTGTCTTCCTCTGTATTTGCCTAGTTATCTCCTTGGTTTATTTTCAGATCTCTGTCAGGCCTCAGCTCCCACCTCACTGTGTCATCCAGGCTTTCTCACCCTCCTATTCAGCATAGCACAGCAGCCTCCCTGAATATTGTCTCTTCTCTGCTGAAGTATCTTCACGATCATTTGTCATCATCTGACAGCTTTGTGTACATCTCTCTGTTGAAAAGTAGACTGCATGAAGTAATGGACTTGGATCAACTGTTGTAATTCCTTCATTTAAACATTTAGTCCATGGAAAGCAATGGCATATTCAAAGTGCTACAGAGTAATTGAAGTAAAATTATATGAAATAGGGAGTATAATTTTTGTCTTGAAGGAATGTTCATAATAAAAGGAATGGTTTATTCAATAAATATCAAACACCAATTTACATATATTAAAATCTGACAGGCACTAGGAATACATAGGTAAAGTATCTGTTTCTAATGCAATGCTATATAGATATTATATATAGTACAATATGTATGTTAATAACCCACATTAAGGAATCTCTTAGATGTCCCTGAACAGAAATGTGAGGTCTTATGAGTTTGGGTTTTAAAATGACTTCTAAACTAAAAATTTGTAAAGTTCAAAATAGTAGCATGAAACAGTGTCTTTTCTCTATCGTTCTACTTCTCAGGCATAGTTACTATTAATATATTGATATTAACTGATAGTCTTTGAAATTGACAGATATTTTACCAAATTCACAAAAATGACAAACATTTTAATTGCTTGAATGAAATGAATAAAATTACCCACCTTGGTATATGAGTTTGAATTAGCTGGTAAATTTTTGCCATGGGCATGAGGTCAGTCTCCCAACTGTGCTTGTTTCAACTTAGGGTTGTATTCTCTGCACATTGAATGTCAGAGAAAAAGTAATTGTAGCAACATGAAAGTAAAAGGGAAGCTAACTTCTCTGTAGAAAATATGGTGATTTGGCAAGTAATACAGTGGATATGAAAGTTATAAAGTTGTTTCATGTTGTATGAGAAGAAAAAAACAAAATAAGAAATGTCTTCTTGAGAAAGTACCTGGGGATTGTACCAAGAGCTTATTTAAATATTTCTTTCTGAATTTGTAAAGTAATCAGTGAATAATCCTGATGAGTGTGAAGGTGTGATCAATTTTTTTCAATGTATTTTCAGTCATTGTTATTTACTATTTAACATAATTTGCAATATATATATATATGTTGTAGGAAGTGTATCATATTTTGTAAATTGAGATTATTAGTTTATAAAGTAATTTCTCTCTTTTGATCTTTTGATTAAAACTAATGATGCCAGATCAATTTTGAGAATAGGTGACATGACCAAAAATGTCTTTTACTTGAAAAGCAAAAAATAAAATCTTGCTGAAGGTTAAGCTTTCTTTTTAACTGACAAAACATTTCAGCACATTTATTGAAAACAGTCAATAAGTCCCTAGAAGGTATGAGTCAATACATATCAAGTCAAAAGTACACTATTACTTGCAAGTCAGTATGTATACCCAACATATGGAGAATTTACATTAAAACAAGAACTGGCATTTCCAATTTGATATTCCTTCCCCCTCAACTCAAGTAAAAATTGTGGACCTAATTAAATCACTCAGTGCAAACTACACTTACCCAGCTTCCACAAAAATAATATTTTATTTCATTTGCTCCTAAAAGTAGGTTCAGAATAAGTTAGTTCATAAACAAACTGTGCTTTAAAGCATTTCTTTCTTCTCTTTTTAACTCTGAATGATCATTGAGAGGACAATGGTTATGTGCAAACATTTTAGAAACATGGGCCTGAATTCCAAGAACCAACCTTGTGCCCTGTGATTTTGGGAAAGTTATTTGAACTTGTCTCAGCTCAGTTCTTTTCTTCTGCTTGTTCTTCTCAGTACTGAAATAACTGACACTCAGTAAACTCCAGCTTATACTGCTCTGTTACTTAACTAGCTTCTGATGTGCCCAACCTAGAGAGAGAAAAGCTTTGACAGCCAAGTGACAGCAGTCTCTTCACAAAAGTGGCTTCTCCCTGATATCAAGGCTTGCTTCTAAGCACAGTACATGTAGCCTATGTGTAGTGAGCAGGTGCCTGACTTTGTATGAGTTTCCTTGCTGTTGCTTGAAATACAGGCTGGACAGTAAGATCACTGCACAGTAAGAAGAGAAAAGAAGTTTCATGGGAGTCTAACACTGACCTTCCATCCAAAACATTAGAAGTCCAAAGCTAGTAAGCCTCACACTCCTATGCTATTGTATTCGACTTTACCTGAAATGCAAATCATATTAATTTTATAGATTAGAGCATTGTCCCTTTGGTTATTTGGAAAATGAATGGTATACAAGGCTCAGTCTCCAGGGGAGATGACATCCCACAACTGACATAGACAAGACCCATATTCATCACACAGGTAAGAAAGAGCCCAGGATGGAGGCCCAGAGCAATAAGTAGACAATGGAATCAGGTTACTCTACACTCAGGTACTTACTTCACTTCACAAAGTGCTAAAGATTAAGAAAATACAAGAACCAGTAGATGAGAAAAACCACACTGCCAGGAGACCTGATCAAGAAAGATGCTGTTGAAAAGTAGGAGTAGGGGTGCTTGTCTCAATGGTGAAGATAGAAGGGGAACTTCAAGGAGACTGTCAGTATGGTTTCTCTGTCTTTACACACACATGTGGAGGAAAGCTAATATTTGGCATGAAGAACAGAGGCATGATCTGATGGCTTTGTAGGAAGGACAGAAAATAAACAGTCATTGACTTTAAGAGTTTTGAGTGAGGCGTTATAAGAGCCTTGGAGAGAACAGAGAAGAGAAATATGAAAAAGTGAAGCCTCATGGTTGCTGCAGGGTGTGGCAGAGAAGGTGTCTCCCCAGGGTGTGCTGAACATGAGTGGAGCCCTGAGGCAGTGAGGGGTGAGCTGTGCTGACTCTGGGCAAGACCATTCCAAATAGAGATGATAACAAGGTCAAGAGTGTAAAAGGACCCAACTAAGGACACTGACAAGCATATATATGCAAATGCTACTGACACACAAAAGCACACATACGAGGACCAAGACTGAGGGATGTGGTATTGTGTAAAGATGGGCAAACAGTTTTGAGAGAAAATAAATTAACCTAGAGGCTTCTGATAATATATAAGTATTTATTATAAAGTGCCAGATCCTGTACTGTTTTTGTGTGTTTGGCTTGAAAATGTAAAATTATATATATATATATATATTTATATACACACACATACACACACACACACACACACACACATATATATATATATATATATATATATATATATATATATATATAAACTTATTATACAGGTCATATGTGTAATGTGCTGGGGTCTTAACATTTGAATCTTCTGTTTCTAGGAGAGTTTGACAGAGGGTGAGTCCTCCAGAAAATATTTCATGAAGGGGGTTGAAAGAGGAGCCTGCATCAGGAGGTGGAAAGTGGAAAGTGCAGATGTAGAATAAGAGAAAACTCTCCCTTGCCTTGTTATCTTCAGCACTTTATTCATGAATCACTGCCATCCAGGCTTGATTATTAAACAATCATATTTAGAAGATAGTCACAGGAAAGAAACTAGGCAAAACAAACCAACCTGATATGCAGGACACTGGTGATTGTAGAGTTTCAAAGGCTTAATTGGGCTCTGCCTGGGACATAGTTGCTTCTCAGGAAATGAACAGTGGATGGAGGAACTCAATTCAGAGGAGCACAGAGAAATTCTAATTTTAGTCCTAGTCCATATAAGTTCACAAAATTACATTTATTTTGCTAATAAAGGTAGAATTAATATAACAAACACTCTTAAAAATCTCTTCAGGTTAAACTCAAGAGAAGTTTAGTTTGAATTTTTCTTCTTTTCAAAACATATGATTTCTGTACAAATAATTTATTTACCTTTGTGCACGATGATTACAAGAGCTAGAATTTGTTGACTGCAGATTATATGCTTGAAGTTTCCGAAACCTCCTTCTCATCCAGTCCTTACAGCAGTCTTACAAAGCAGATGTCAGAGCACACCTGACACCTAATGTATGATCTTTTGCAGGAAATAGCAAAGCATTGAGACTGGAGAGACTTTAACCAGATCTAGAGGGAATCTAAACCTGGTTCGACCATGTGCACTCACTATTTAGGAGCAGACTCAGCTATTAAAGGAGATAAGCTGCAGAAATCAACATGAGGGTGATTTTCTTTAGAAACACAATCTGATAATGGTCGTGTCTTCAATGATTTGAAAAGATGAATGAAATATGTTGCCCAATTTCATTTGGCAATTGAAACTTTCAGTTTAAGGATTTATTTTTAATCTCCATGAATGTGTCACATTTTGTAATGTATATAGAAACTACCTAGCACTCCTGCGTGTCTAGAGAAAGTAGACTAGAGCAGGAGAACAGTTTTGCCAGGGTCTAATTTAAGGTAACATTTAAATTATTTAACCCTTGGCTCAGAAGTGCTCTTATCTGTAAAACAGGAACAAGGGAAAGTTAAATTACTAACATCCTCTGGAACAGTTCTTTCTCTTGAGTACGTACTCAATGTTCAGTGTTATTAGCTTATATTTATATATCAATGCTGAAGTATTTCTAGTTAAATTTTAAACTTTCACAAGATCTCCAATCATTATTATATATCTTACAAATAGTACTTAGGATTTGCAATATATCTCTACTTCTGTTCTCTTATGGCTAGTGTTGTGAGGAGAAGCATATTGCAGAAATGTCAGAGTTCTTGAGCCTTAAAAATGTTTAATGTGATTCAAATAGTTTTGCAGTGTTTCAATCTCCTTTTTCTCAATACGTCTCCCTTACTGTTTCCCAAGCTCCCTTCATGACACTTAAGGGTCAGCGTGTTCTTCTTTCTCCTGATTTTGCAGATTCTCAGCTGCCTCAGCTCATTTACAATCTGCAATAAAAACACTGGAAAGTTCTTTTCCGAAAGCTAAGTCTTGCCTAACTTCAAAGTCTTTTGAGTGTGCTACAACCTTCACTTCACATGAGCTTCCTTGTTCCTTCGTGTTCACATCATCCAGACAGATGCATTTGACAGACATCTGAGGTGTTCAGGCTATTCCTGGGTGCTCTGAAGGCTACCAAGCTCCTGTGAAAAAAGCTCCCAACACTCTTTCATGCTATGATTCCATTCATTTCCTGAGGGCATAGACCATTATAGTACACACGTTGCCTCACATCATAAGGTCAGAAGGTCCTGTCTCATCTTACATCTGCCCCCCATTCAGCCTACTGATGTAAAAATTCTCAGGGAGCCCAGCACTGAATCCAGGGTCACCATATCCCTTCGGAACATGTGAACCTGTACATGTGGGTGAAGGCTTGTCACTGGATTAAAAGATTCTATACCAATTAAATTAGAAAGGATGTCCATTGAATTTCAACCCACCTTCATATCTATGTGACCTGTTCTATTGTTTTTATATCTACCATCTAGTCATAATCAATTATTTCTGAACTTGCCTTCCACTCATAGGCATTTATCTTAAGTGGAAAAAAGGCACTAGATTTTACTTTATATCTTTTACTGTTTAATTATAATAGATACTCATTGGAAAATAATGTATTAAATGAATAAATACACACCCTAACACCTGTTTTGGGAGCTGACTTTTGTTTTTTGTTCCATTGGTTTTGAGAATTTTTAGGCAGATCTTTTCTAGATGATTTACATAGGTAGACCCAGAGTTGAGCAGGAGGTGAACTCAAAGTTTTTTCCATTAGCAAAGCCCTCAAAATGAAGATCAGGTTTGTTTTACTTTAGCTACCTTTTGACCTTCTGCAGGTCCAGGTGAGGGGTGTCTAAGTCCTTTTAAGTCTCAGAAGAAAAAAGAAATTGCACTTCCAGTGACTAACAAGCTAAGGGCTCAGATTTCTTCTTGTGCACTGTCCATTAGTAGCCTCTAAGTATGGCCTGACTGGATCAGAAATAATCAGTGTGCATTTTCTGTCCTCTCCTTGCTCTGTTTAAATGTTATATAGAGAGTGATTCCTGGTACAAAGGATTTTAAATTTAGTTTTAAGGATGAGATGTTTTATTCAGAGTTTACCAAGGAATAGTTCTAATGCAGGGCACATAATTTATAAGATCATTTCATTATATTCATCCCAAAAAGTAAAACGGAAGTGGGAAAGAGATCTAGCTGCACACCAGAGATGCAAAGAATCCAGTCAAAAGCCTGGATCCTATACCAATGTCCTGCAAAAGTCCAGCCAAAGCTCAGGAATATAGTCCATGAGTCCAGCCAGTGGACTAGAGCTCACAGCAATTCTCATGCTTGTCTATATCAAGAAACTGTGCCCCAAAGGCCCAAAAGCTAGCAGTGGAAGCTAGAAAATCTGCACTGATGAGGCAAATGATTAACGCCACCAGGCTGAAGGATCTGCACTGGAACCAGGAAGTGATGATCATGGCAAAGATCGGAGCTCCCCTGAGGAGAACAGCAGCCATTCCCAGTTATAGCAATTCCTTGCCCAGACCATGCAGTTCAGCTGGGCATTCCCAGATGACCATTAGTTAACCCACCACATCGGGTGATTTATGGAAAATTTTATATACAAAAAAAGTATGCACAAAAAGATGTATGCAGACATACCATAGATTTGCATATACAAAATTATATAAAACATGACAAACTTTCTGTGAAACCCAGTACAAACTGTTGTGGTAGGCTCAGTCAGGGGGTTACCAGATGGTAGCTCCCAGAGGATTCTTTCCAGGTTCTTGGTGTGTAGAACAAAGAACACGACAAGATACACACAGAAAAAGGTAATGGAGATATATAATTATTAGAGGTCAAAAACTAGCACCCCCTTCAGGGGGAAAACAAGCTGGTGAATAGACTTACAAGTGTGTCAAGGATAGGAGAAAAGAGTATTTTATATCAGAAATTCTTGGATTGGCTTATTTCTTATGCAAATAAGGAATCAGGACAGTTTTCTTATTTAAAACTTACTTGGCTTTATGCTACATGTAAATGAAGAACTGAAAATAAAACTTTTCTGATTGGTTCCATGTACAGTGCTCAGAAGCTGGAGTCATGCTGGATTCTGTGTTTTGAGCATGTGCCCCGGGTCTCACTACATCAAAAGATGCCACTCAGTTGCTTGACCCGTTTTTCCCTGGTCCCTATCTCCTACCTTCAGGTGTATAAGTGAAGCCATTCTCAATGCCCCCAGTTCCTGAGCTCTCCCTCACAGAATCCAAGTGTCATGTTCAACTCTAGCAGCCAACAAGAAGCCATGGAGTCTGATAGACCTTACACAGTTCACATTCTACTTGTTAAGTCATCAACCATTTTGGTTTTGAAATAAACATGTCAGTTCAACACTTCTGCCACTTCTTTACCTATTACTATTTACATTGATGTGCACTTTGATCTTTAGATGTAAAGTACAAATTCATTTAGATTAATTATTTAACTTACTATTATCCCGGTGATCAATGTGTTCAAAAACTCTAGACAGCCGGTCATAGTACTACTGTAAGAACAGAAATCTACTTCTCTGCACCCAACCTTCCATACCTAGTCTTCTTCCTTTAAATATGCCTGGAATTTATCATGCTTCTATGACAGAGGGTGAAACAGATCTTTAAAAATCAGATTTTTGTCTTAGAGATAAACAGCATCTGAGCACTTCTCCATAACTAGAACACAATTGACACTCTCTCCTCTCCCCTGCACATGAGAGGATGGCATGAATATACAGATGGTGACTTGGGAGGACAGAGTGCAGCCTCCTTGCTGCATAGAAGGGAAGGGTTTACACAGTGTGAGCACTTGTCTCCTACGGTGTCATTGTATTTCTCCAATCTGTCACCCAATATAAAACCCTTTCCCACCTATCACAGCCAGGTAGTGATTTGAAGCAGTAAGGGGTCTTCCAACCTTTCAGAGATGGAGCTAATTTTGAATAAATACTTCTTTTCCCTTTTCACCTGGTCTCCTGTGTTCTCAGGGAACACAACGTGGTAGAACGTGGGCAGCCCCTGAATTTCCAGGGTCCCTCCTTATGAAATGTAGGCTCTTCAGTCTTAATGTACCATGAAAGCCAAGACTGTCATTTCAGTAGTTACTTTATCAATCAGCACACTTCTGCAGCCTTCTTCTAATAAAGCTTCCCAGAGTTCTCACACTAGATTTTCTTCTGAAAGCTATTTTGTAAATAATCCCATATTATTCAAACATAAATAATTTAAATAACATTACAACTACAAAAATAGAACTATGTGTTTTGAAATAGTCAAACTAATTTCACAGTGAGCAGCAGAAAGTGTAAAAGCTACTGGACACTCAGACTGGGGGTTGTTCTCATTTGTGTAATCCCTAAATGGCTAAAAAATGTGCCCTATTTCTACAGATGCTAAAATTGAGGCTCAGAGATATTAAAGAAACCAGATAGAGATAACTTGAATTGGGTCCTAGAGACTTCATCTGTGTCAATCCAAAAGCATAGTGTCTTCCCCAAGCTGGAGACCCACTTGGAAGGACAGAGAGGGGCACATCAGGCAAACAGCTTGGCCTATCAGGTCATCACCCCCTCCATTAAGTGCCACCTTCTGTGCATAGTACAGCAGAGGTGTGACCAGGTACAGGAAGAGTGTGATTCACCTGCAGCTGCATCCAGCAGTGAAGGAGAGGGTTCAAGCAGCAATACTGGCAACCTCTTTTTGCTGCAGATTTTCACATTGTATATGATGGAGGTAAGTTTCCCTGAACTGAAAATCATTCTTCATGTTCCACACAGTAACATTCACTCTTGAAACACCTCCAGGATTAGTGATCAGTAAACTGAATGGAAAAAATGTTATGACAATGACTCGTGTTGAAAGGTCTCTTCTTTAATTTTTGTGTTCATACCCATCCTTCTGTATCACGCTATGTCCCAAAGGCTTTTTGTTCAAATGACATGGTTAACCAAACATCGTTAAATATATTACATATTTCTTTACATTGATATTCTTTTGCATGTTTAATAGATGAATATACATTCTGCAATGATCAAAGTTTTGTGGGAGAAAAGCATATTAAACATAGAGGACTTGTACTCTAAGTTCAAAGATAGGGAAATATTTCTACAATTGCCTTAAGAAATTCAATATTTAAACCCTTTACTCCTATTAAATTTCTACTATTTTTGGACTTTTTCTCTGAGCATATTTTACTAAGAATTTTGCACCAGTTCTGGGAGAGTTATGGTGGGTTCTTCCAGACTATTTTAAGTCAAAAGGGAAAGATACAACTGAGGATATCAAAGTTCCAAATCAAAGATCTGTTGAGCTGATTGAAGTAAGGACTTGAGAACATAGAGGTCAAATCAACACAAGCACAGAAGGGAGAGAAATGTTCTCTAAACCAGTTTGATCACATATCTTATCAGAAAATAAAAACAAGCTGCTCTGACATTCTACTCTCCAGGATTGTTATGTACATTGTAAAATAAATAAGATTAACAGAGATAATGAGTTCACATGTTCAAATGCAAAGAATGGACTTGAAGGCAGGCAGTGGAAGTGATAAATTTTTCTTTGATCTTACAATGAGGAGGAACCTTGTGATCCACTGCATGATTCGCCCTGCTGTGGCTCAGTGTGGCCAGGGTGCAGTCCCAGAAATGGTAGGACAAGCGCTTCCAGAGTCTGTTCCTGAGATTTACTCAGTGCAGGACAACAATGGTAACAACCAACTCACCCACATGACTGGAAAAGAGAACAATACTTCAGGAGAGAATTTTGCTTCAAGCCTGAAGCATTACCCTACCATGGAGATCAAATGAGAGAATCTTTGGGTCATAGGCTTGCAGAGAGGGAGAGCAAAGTAGGGATTTCCTGGATCCTTCAGAAGAGCTGAAATTGGACCAGAGTGCTCACAGAGCTGGTTTCTGTTGAAGGAATCTAGGCTTGGAGAGTGAAATCATCAGAAGGAGTGATCATTAAGAAGGTAGTCAGTGGCATCTTTGATCTGGGGTGTGGCTGCCTACACGCAGCAGAATCTCATGGTTGAAAGTATTGTAGGCCAATTTACAAGTGGTCTGTCTCCACCAAAATCTTAATCTTTTTAGTGCTGGTTAAGGGATGTCCAGAAATGGCTCCTAGGTTTGGTCAATACCTAGTTGTCACTTGATGCCATTGATGCAGCTGAATTTTCTACTATAGCTAAGGTAACATAATAGAGGGGACCCCTGACTTTGACATTCTATCAATTCCTGGGGGCTGATAGTACCTCAGGTTGGTTGTAAGTCAGTACAGCTAAGATCTAGATGTTCACCAGTGTGCACGCTATAGATAACAAAAGACAGATGAATCTTCATTAACCAATTATCCTAAGTTGCTCATATGTCAGATCAGTTGTAACTTGAGGATTCACTGTAGTATATAAGAACTTGTTTTCTCTCCCTGTTCCAGGGAATCTAATCAGTAAGAAATGTGTGTGTGTGTGTGTGTGTGTGTGTGTGTGTGTGTGTGTGTATATATATATATATAGGGAGAGAGAGAGATAGAGAGAGAGAGAGAGGGACTCTGTCCCTCAGCTACACTTGCAGCCCTCTAGGTAATTTGATACCTAGTGGTCAGGTGGTGGTCTTTGAGACCATATCAATGCAGTAATCTATTATATATATGAAATATATATAAAATGTGTTTATATATATACATAATAAGCAAGAAATGTGTATATATACATATATATACATATATATATACATATGTATACATATATACACATATATATACATATATATATACATATATATACATATATATACACATATATACATACATATATACATATATATACATATGTATGTGTATATATACATATATATATATATATGTAGGAGGATGGGGAAGCAAGGCAACAGAAGACCCTAAAATTTCCCAGCACTCCTAAGACAGAGCACAGGGGCTCTGTCAAAAATGAAAGGAATGAAAATTCCAGGTAGCACAACTCTGTGAAAAATTTATAAAAGGAGTGAAGAAAATAGGTGAGCTCAAAGAGGAAATAAAGAAAGAATTCATGACATCATCACTCCTCATGCCCCAGGTAAATCTGAGGGCAATTAATAAAAGAAAAAATGAGCAACTTTACCCAAACAGTTCAAAACATAAACACAAGTTCTCAAAGAAATAGAATCTTTGACCTACTCCATTTCTGACCTGGGCTGGTTCACCCCTCCTTAGGCAACCTGGTGGCCCCCCACTCCCGGGAGGTCACCATATTGATGCCAAACTTAGTGTGGACACCCGATCGGCATAGCGCGCTGCAGCCCAGAACTCCTGGACTCAAGCGATCCTCCCACCTCAGCCTTCCAAGTAGCTAGGACTACAGGCGTGTGCCACCACACCCTGAAAGAGAAAATGAAGATGTAAAAGAGTCCTAGCATTGTATGTTATATATTGTGTAATAGAAAATGCTCAATGTAAAATAAGGTGAAAGGGGACAACGTTGAGATTGCAACAAAAAAGTAAGGAAACAAATTTTATGTATATGGGGGGGTGGTAGGGTGGGTAGGGCTATGGGAAAAAAATGAGAATTAAATTGTGTCTTATACTGGTACAAATCCCCATTATGGAGTGCAATCATGATGTGTATATTTAATGTACCAATAAAGATAAAAAAATAGAATCTTTGAAAATATGCGAGGCAGAAAAACCTGAAATAAAAAATAAAAAACTGTTTAAAATCATAGGTTGCAACTATGGCCAGTGTGAAGAGGGTCTGAAATTGAGAATAAAATTGGTAAATTATCAAAAAATACTTAGGAAGTAATGAAAAAATAATAAAATACCAGCCAGCAATTGGCTGTACCAGATGATACTAAGAAGAACAACCTAATTGTAGTTAAATAAAAACTAGAAGAAAACGTAGATGAAATTGCTCATTATTGTTCCTAGAAATCACATCAGAACACTTCCCAGATATGTGAAAGGAGATCAGCATACAAGGAAGATAGCCTTAGAGAATATCAAACAGGTATGAAGAAAATAGAGGCTCTCTAAGATATACCCTTATGAAATAGCAAGATATAAAGATTTAAAAAAAAAAAGAATCATAAGAGCACGCAAAGAAAAACAAAATCATACCATCAAAATTATAGGGTCAGAATTACAGCAGACTTCACAACACAGAGCTTAAAGGCCACAAGAGCCATGCATAAAGTACTTTAAGCCCAGAGAGTAAATAACTTCTAATCTAGACTAGTCTATACCCCAAAGCTTTCTTTTACAACATTTAGAGAAATAAGGGCAATTCTTGAAAAGAACAAATTGAAGAGAATTATTACTATGAAGCTGGCACTCCAGAAAATACTCAACAATATCCTACATAAAAAGAATGAAACTAACACAGCTAAATACCCACTGAAATGAAAACACCAAGTAAGACTAGTGAATAAATGACAACAAATGACAGGAAAACAAAACAAAGGAATTGCCAATGAGTAAGAATACAAATGGAAGAAAGGGAAAAGTAAGGAAGGGAAAGAAAAAAGAGATGAGAAAAAAAGGAACACAAGCTTATGTATACAGGAGATAGGGGTTGTAGAGAGGATGGGGGAACAGGAAAAAGTGAGAAGCAAAATGTTTCGTGTACAGGTACAAACTCTGAGTATGGAATGTGATCATGGTGTATGTACAAAATGTACCCATAAAATAAATTTTAAAAGTTCTCAGGACTAGTCCTTAGTTTAATGGCATCACTGCTCCAATTAGAAAACATAGATTGGTGGACTGGATCAAAAAGTAGAATATAGTAATCTATTATATCTAATAAACCCATCTAATCCAAAAATATTTCTAAACTAAAATTTAGAGATGGAACATAACATTTAATTTACTGGAGCCTTGGAAACTATTGGAAACTATTTTATACTATGGGAAATTTTAATTTACCATAGTATAAAATTCATATAATAACTCAATAGATGAAGTAAATATATTCTACTTGAAGGAGCAATCAAACATGAAGAGATACCATGGATAAATATTTATACAGTGAAAACTGGAGCACTTATCTTCTTAAAACAAGCACTGCTGAACTTAAAAGATTAAATAAATATTAATGCATCCATAGTGCAAGATAGTAACACCCCACTTTTCCACAGAGACAGATGCACCAAAAATTTCAATAAGAAAATGTCAGAGCAGAGCCATATCTTGAACATAAACACATTATAGATATCTAGAAAGGATTCCACCCCAGTTCAACAAGATACAGCATGTGGTACTTTTTGAAAATAAACCACCTATTAGTCCACAAATTCTGCTTAAGTAAATATGAAAGGACTGAAATCGCCACCTACGTACTATTTGACCACACACAATGAAAATAGAAATTAGAAAGAGAAAAGAATTATGGAAAAGGTGAAAGTACCTGAAAAGTTACCAAAACACTCCTAAACATCCAATGGGTTACAGAAGAAATGAAGTTAGTAGAAGTTACTGGTGATGGCTATACAACTAGCTGTAGCCTCTGGGAGCTAAGGAAAGCAGTCCTATGAGGCACGTGAAGAGCAGCCAGTGCTCACATAAGGAAAACAGAGCAAGCTCAAATAATCTTCTGAGAAATCTTAAGATGCATAGGAAACAACAACTTAGTCCCAAATTGAAATTAAGGAGGGAAATTGTAATGACTACAGTGGAAAGTAATGAAATGGAAACTAACAAAAAATTACCCCAAATTAATGAATCTAATAGCTGATTCTTTAAAACATGACAATGTGAATTTTAATGTCTTGGTCACCATTTGTGATTTCTAGTACCATTACGTAGTATCTTAATGTCAGAATATATCATACAAGCAGGCTTTATCCCTCACCATATCTGAAAATTTTTATTTCATATAGACATAGATGAATATCCAAGCACTCTGTCCCTCAGCTACACTTGCAGCCCTGTAGGTAATTTGATACTTGGTAGTCAGGTGGTGGTCTGTGAGATCATATCAAGAACAAGACAAAGATGATCTCTGCTATCTTCCCGTAACTTGTGTTTATATATTACCTTCAGTTCATAACTTATGGCAAGAATTTGGCATGCTTACATACCCAAATACAAGAATATGCTCTGCAGATCCAACTGACAACAGTTAGACCTGTGACTGGGAGGACGGAGGGCATGTGAGGCCCTCTGCAGCACGGACTTACTGCAGGCCTGGTAGAGCCTCACTCTTCCTGTGACTTCTGACACTTGAGGAGCAGGAGAACCAAACAGAGATCTACCATTAGCCCAGCCTAATTCTCAGTTGAGAAGATCTTCTCTTCTAAGTTTCAGATTAAAATATACGCAGTGATATTGTATCTTTTCTCTGGTATGAGAAAATGAAGTTGTAAATAAGTTGTAGTATGTATAATTGATATTGTAAAATAGAAAATATTTAAAAAGAAAGAGGATGTAGAGGTAAATAACAAGGGAAAAAAAGAATGTCACAGTAATAAAGAAAAAAGGAAACAAAGATTATGTATCTAGGGGGTGAGGGGCTGCAGGGCAGGGGAAAAAGGGAAAAATGAGAATCAACTCGTGTCATATTCTGGTACAAACTCTCAATATTGAATGTGATGATGATGTGTATTCATAATGTACCAGTAAAGATTTAATTTAAAAATTAATGGCTGCTAAATGAAACTGTATTTATGTATCCAAAATAAAATATTAAATGGCAAAAAATATATACACAGTGATATCCTACCATTTAGTTGCAAGTCATCTTACATTCCTCCTGAGTTCTCTGTGAGAGGCTGACAACAGTTGCCAAAGGGACATCCAAAATCTAACGTTAGCAATGTAGGGCCTCATGTGGAAAAGGAGTCTTTTTTGAAAATACTGATACTATCACTTAGGTTTATATATTCAGCTTCAGTTGTTCGCTACAACTCATCAAAGGAGGCCGTATATTTTGGTAAAAAGACACAAGACATTTTTAAGTTTAGCTCCACGGAGGGGCTTATTTCCTCAGATCATTTCTTTATTGTTTATAGATGAGTCTGGTTCTTTTATGGTAAAGAGGTGCAGGTGGAGCAGTACAAATAATTGAGACCTCACCCTTGATTTATGCCACTAGCCATCCTCCTCTAATCCTCCTCTCTATCCCCCTAAAGGAACCTGGGTTCCATCCTCCTGGTTAGTACCTGCATATTGTGTACCTAAGGGCTGAGGTGAGAAGTTGCTGGTTATGAGAAACACAGTAGGAGGAATGGAGAACTTGCTTATCTCTAAAAGAGAAAAATCTAATGTTTAATGTTCTATTTTGGCAGGTCAGTTACAACATGATTACAGTGAGGCTATGAAGAATAAACTACACTGATGTCCTCACAGGACTCCTGCTCTCACAGTCAGGATTTTTGGAATGCAATTGGATTACATAGGTGCTACAGCTGATGCATTAGGAAGCAGGGCCTGGTTGGAGGCAGGTGACTTGGGGTTGAAGCCAGAAGTGCATTTCATCCTCGCAGTGTCCTCTAGTCTCTTAGTGTCCACCATGATGTGAGCAGCTACCCACTGGCAAGACCTTTCCTCCACATCATTTTTGTCTTGGAGCCAGTTGACTGCAGAGTGGCAATGTGAGCAACCAAAATTGGCCTCAAGATGTGTACGCTAGGTATTATGTTCTGGTGACAAGGAACTGACTGAGTCACTGACCACCGAAGTGTGATCTCTAATAGAGGGGCTCAGGCAAGTGAGACACACAAAGGAAGGTGCTATATGGCTTTGGGAGTAGAAGGTGTGTCCACCAGCCAAGGATGTTATGAGCACAGAAGTGTTCATTCTCTGCAAAGCCTCTGGAGTAGCCACAGTCCAGCTGACTCTCAATCTCAGGCAGCTGGCCTCCAGAGAGAAGGGTTAACCATGTGTTCTTGTAAGACATCAAATTATGGCAGTCACTGGATTCTCATAGTGGCATTAAATGTACACTTAGAAACCAGCAAACAGCATGAATGTGAAAAGCCTTAAAGGAGATTCACTGTGTTTGCAGTGGACAAATGGTAGGGCATAATTCCATGGAGGACTTGACAAGCTAGGTGTCTTGTCTACTTCAAGGTGAAGAAGACACACAGGCAAACACTCTGTGTAGAAATATATGTTGAAGACTTTCAGTTCTTTATCAGTGTATTTCTCATAACAAATGTCTGGGACTTAATACACTTTCTTCACATAAGAAGGCCTGGAGATTCTGGGTGACATCTCCAAAGTCCATGAGTTTGTGAGTTGTGAAACTTGAGCCATTGGTAAAAACACCAGTCTCGGGCCCAGTATTCATCTGATGGAAATAAATTCTCCTTTGTTTCCTCTCCTGAAAAGGAGCAACATGAATCCCAGGTCTCCAAGGCCTATTGTAGCTCTATGTTTTTAAAATAAGCATAATGATTTGGAGGGAAATGTAGGCATAAAAGTGCACTTCCATATTGCACAGTAAGATTCTGCATATAGACAGAAGGGGGATACATTTGACATCCAGTCTTGTGACTCTGTATGTGGAAGTGAATTAAGTCTGTGCCGTGGCTACCTCCTCCTACATTCGAGAAAGACTAACTTAGTGTTTGGAAAAACAAATAAGGATGCCAGGTTCATTCTGCATTCTATATGCTGTGGTCTGAATTTTTATGTCCCTGAAAAACTGGTGTTTTGGCACCTAATATCCACATTAAGAAGTAGAGCCATGGGGATTGACTGGCAGGGAGGCTCTGACCTCATGAGTGGGCTTTGAACCATATAGAGAGGATGTGAGAGGGTCTTGCCCTTCGCCATGTGTGCAGAAGAGGCCTCCTTCACCAAATAATGAATTTCCTGGGTCTTCAACCTGGGACATTTCAGCTTTAGCCTCCTCTAATATTTCTGGTATAATCACTCAAATATACTAAAGCAGATTTAAAACTAGAAATGATTTTTTAACATATTCAGCAGTCAAAAACTTTTATCTAGATCCTAGAATTTTTCATATTTTTTAATCTTTGATATTTTTTCTAGGGAAAAATTACTGCAATTCTGTGAACTAATTGGCAGAATATATATTTCTTAACATATTCAATAAAACCTTCTAATGCCACTTGTTCGTGACATCGGCTAAAGTAACTAAAAAAGAAATGAATTTACCATTTTATTTTAAGGCATCATATACTTTTCTTTTTTTTTTTTTTTTTTTTAAATTATCTTTATTGGTACATTAAATATACACATCATGATTGCACTCCATAATGGGGATTTGTACCAGTATAAGACACAACTTAATTCTCATTTTTTTCCCATAGCCCCAGCCACCCTACCACCCCCCCATATATATAAAATTTGTTTCCTTACTTTTTTGTTACAATCTCCACATTGTCCCCTTTCACCTTATTTTACATTGAGCATTTTCTATTTCACAATATATAACATACAATGCTAGGACTCATTTACATCTTCATTTTCTCATACCAGAGAAAAGATGCGATATGTATCTATCTGTGACCTATT
>PVIR01018952.1:0-32642 GCA_004026965.1 Petromus typicus | reverse complement strand
GAATCACTTAGGTTTTAATGCAGAGTGAAGTTCGGCTTGTTTCCTCCCGTGAAGGATTAGTAACCCTCTTGGTGGCCCAGGGCGAGGGCGTCTGTTGGCCCCAAGAGCAGCTAACTTGACTCATCCTGATCTCAGTGTCAGCCTTCTGCTGTTTGGCATCTCCTGCTTCCCTTCCCAAGGTCTGACCTTTCGAGCCATTTCCTCTGACTCATTTTGGGTCTGCTCTTGGCTTTGAGCTTCTGTTCATTCATTTGATTTCTTAGGTTCCCGGGACTTTACCAACTTGAACTTGTTTCTCCACTTGATCTGGTTCCTGTGGGAATAATGCTTCATCCCTTGACACATATGAGTTACATTAATGGCTTAAAGACAACATTCCTTATTTCTCCTGTTCTTTCCCATCTTGGGCCAATTTCGACAAATCCCTCCCAAACATATTGAGCCATAATCATGCAGTTAGTAATGTTGAATTCCTGAGGCAGTAAATTGTGATGGTGCATTACTAGGATGAAGTGCCTGAGGAATCTGACTTACACAGGGAAAAGGTTCTGGAGGGTCTGATCTGAGGGTGGTGCTTGGGCCTCTGGTAAAGGCCACGAATCGCAATGGCTCAGAAAGTGTGTCACAGAAAACCACTCACATCAGGAGTGAGGAGGTAGGAAATGACGCACAGTCCATCTTCAAAGCAGTGCTCACCATGACTGTAGACTTCTTACTTCTCTACCACTTCCCAGTAGCGATATTCTGGGAACCGCGCCTTTAACCCACGGGCATGTGGACACTCCCATCCAAACCATGGCTGTCCCTAAACTAACAAAGAATGAGGCACTTGTTTGATCCAGAAAGAAAAACTAGAGTGAATGTGAAGGACCAGCCATTAAATTCACATTTAATCTTGTTTGGGAAATGAAGATTTATCTGTGTGATAAATCAATTAATGGTAGATCATCATAATTACCATTTTGATATGAGGTATATCTAGAGTGAAAAGTCAGCAATAATATTCAAGTTATTGTTTTAATTAATTGGATGATCTTTCTGTAGCCTTTGACTAAAGAAAGAATAGAAAGAAGGTATAATACAATTTGGGATAGAGAGATAGTATGCTGAGTTTTAAACACCTCAAATCTGAGATATTTGTGCAGTATAAAATTAGAGCTGGTGCCTGAAAAATGGTTGTGAAATTCTTCGGAGTCAGATCAGAGGAACCGGACTTCAGATGTAAAGCATGGAGACAGCCTATATTTCCACTGTGGTCTGTTGAAATGAGATGGAAAACCATACGAAAAATGTGGTACATGAGTAAAATTTTTCTGAGAATTGAGCCCTCGCATGATTTCAAAAAATTACTGCTATAGATACTAATTAAGACCACATGACAAATAAATAAGAATTATAGTTTATGAAGTAAAAGAAGAAAATAAATCAAAGAGAATTTCAGGTTATTTTATTTTTTAACAATAATACAGGCACATAAAAGAGAAATTTTTCTGAACAGTACATAATTAGAAATACTGAATTTGAATTGGACAGAACGTTGGAAGCATTGCAGGTCCCACTGGCAGTAGGGGTTTTGGCAGAGGAGACTAGGTGAGAGATCTGTATGTAGAAGTGTTGGTCTTCGTGGTGTGATGCTATTACAAGCCCTGAATGTGGGGGGCATTAAACAGAAGGTGAGAGAATTGAGAAGGCAGCCAGGTTTGCAGCTCTGGGCAATGCTGAAAGTGGAGAGCCAGGTGAGCAGAAGGGTCGGGGAGCTGCAGGCCCCGCGCAGAGGATTCTGCTCCAAATGACTCCTGCGCCTCGCTTGCCAAAGCCTTGCATGAGGCAGCTGCTGTCGATGTAACACTGAGGGTAGGTATCGGCACTTGGTCCCTCGCACTTGCTGGATTTTTGGTCTCCAAATATTTGTGTCTCATGTTTCAATAACTAAAGGTCATATTATAAAAATGTACACTGATGCTGCCATGATAACGTGTAAACAGAAGTTTTATAAACGCTACAATAAACGGATAAAAAGATGAATTGTAAGATACAGTTCTACACCAGTGGATTCTTTTGTGTACCTTTGACATTTAAAAAAATATTTGTTGAGATCTCAATTAAGTACAACAAATGACACTCACGTATAAAGTACAGTCTGGTGGTTTTGACAAATGTGTTCAACTGTGCGTAACCACCACAGAGAGATTTCCCCCACCCCAGAGGTTTCCTGTAGCTGTTGTGTCTTACTGCGCTCCTTCCAGCCCTTGACGTGCGAGGGTCTGCTTTCTTACAATGTGGATTGGTCTGTAGGCTTAAATATTTTTTCACTTTCTTTTTTTTTTTGAGACAGGGTCTCGCTTGTGGTTCAGGCTGGCCCTGAGCTTAGCCTCCAACTCACATCACAGCGATCCTCCTGCCTCTGCCTCCCGAGTGCTGGGATTACAGGTGTGAGCCACCACGCCTGGCTAAGCTTAAATGTTTTATATAAGTGGAACTATGTAATAGGTATTCTCTTTGTCTCTGTTTCTAAAGGTTTAATATCTTTTAATTACTCTATGGATAGAGCACATTTTGTTTATCTACTTACCTGGGGATTAGCACTTAGTGTGTAACTATTACAAATGCACATTTCTGTGTAAGTCTGAGTGTGGACATATGTATTCACTTGTTTTGATAAATACATAGTAAGTACTCAGTTATGAAATGGTATAGTTATTCTAGGCAATCAGAGTAAATGACTATGTGAAAGTTGCTGCATTTCACAAAAGTAATACTTTCATTCATTCTTCAGTCAACACACAGTTTTGTGCAAACATACTTTGCCCTTTGTGAGCCCAAATCTTTACTTTTGTAGAAATTTAATTTAAGAAATTCTACTTTGGAAGCCATTTATTGTTGGCTCTGTAAATTGCAAAGGAGACAACCAAAATTAAAAGTCAAACAGATTAAATGCAACATGATCCCCCAGAATGGGTAGGGGAACAGAAGTAGGATGTTCTCAGGAAAATGAGAACTCTCATTATCCTTACAATTTTCTATAAATCTGAAATGATTTTTTAAAAGTTTTTTTTTAAATAGAGTGATTATAGCGATACCAAGTATTTCTGATCAATTAAATTAGTCCTAAATCTAAAAATAATCAATCTGAAGTAGACACTTGATCTATGACAATAACACATCCCTGTTAAATTGACTTAAATTTTTTATTTTTTTAGGTTTTTTGAGACAGGGTCTCGCTTTGTGGTTCACACTGGCCCTGAGCTCAGCCTCAAACTCACATCACAGCAATCCTCCTGCCTCTGCCTCCCGAGTGCTGGGATTACAGACGTGAGCCACCACGCCCGGCACTGTGGTATGTGGTACTGGTTGTTGCTGCTTTGAGTCTGCAGGCCCAGTATTGTATTTGGTTACTGGGGATCGAACCCAGGTCCCTGTGTTTGCAAGACAGGCGCCGGAACCACGGAGCTAAATCCCTGGCCCAAAAATTAACTTAAATTTAATAGCAAAAATGCTAATTCTTTGAAATAGTGGACTGAAGACATAAAGACAAATAATTAAATAATTTAGACATATCTCAATGTAAGGGAACAATTTACCTGAATATTTCTACAAAGAAGTACTTAGATTAATGCATATTGGCCAATTTCCCTATTTTGCAATATGTTATAAGTGGGGAAGATTTCCTCATCTGATTTTAAGAATTTGGGAGGAAAAAAATTAAACATGGCTAGCTCAGCAATTTCTCTTTTTTCCTTTGGATGAATCTCTGCTGCTTCTATTTCAGTTGTTGAAGACTTTTGGAAGTTCCACCTGGTATCATCTAAACATCAGAAAATATTTTTTGATCAGTACAGTTCCTTCTACTTTTAATGATTATTTAGGTGCTGTAAGGGTGCATATATGAGAGAGAAGAGGGAGAGAGGAAAAAGGGGGGAAGGAGAGATCAGAGGTGAATCGAAGTATGGTAATCTCAGATCCTGATGGCTAATAAACATATGTATGTATGTATGTATGTATCTATCTATCTATCTATCTACCTATCTATCTATATTTGGCACTGAGGGTCAAATTTGGACCATTATGCTTCTAAGGTAGGTACAGTACTGCTATATCTCCAGCCCAATAATGTATTTTTAAAAAAATATTTTATAGGGCCGGGGATTTAGCTCAGTGGTTCTGGCGCCTGTCTTGCAAGCGCAAGGGCCCGGGTTCGATCCCCAGTAACCACATACCTGTACTGAGTGTGGAGACTCACGCCCAGCAGCAACCAGTACCACATACCACAGTGCCGGGCGTGGTGGCTCACGCCTGTAATCCCAGTACTCGGGAGGCAGAGGCAGGAGGATTGCTGTGATGTGAGTTTGAGACTGAGCTCAGGGCCAGCCTGAACCACAAAGCGAGACGCTGTCTCAAAAAAAAAAAAAAAAAAAAAAAAAAAAAAAAAAAAAAAAAAAAATTTTACAAGATCTCTGAAGTTGATGTCCAAGGTGCTGTTTGATTTATATTTTATAAGGACACACAGCCTATGTGCATTCTTAAAAGATTAACACCCAAGAAAGCATTTCTCCAGTTAAGTGAGGAAGCTTTCTTTCATGAGGTAGAGAGACAGGCCTCCTTGGCTTTGGGTACCGGAAGACAAAGCAGAATTCATTTCCCCCGTCCCGGGCCTTGCTTTCACCCTCTTCCTCTCCCCTCACATCTCATTTTGGTGCCTGAGCAGCTCCTGGCTGCTCCTGCCCTGACCTCCCCCACCGCGGCTGGCCCTCCCAGAGCTGTTTCTGCAGAGCAGACCCAGCCTGTGGTGTGCTGCTGCTTCAGATTCTTAGGCGCTCCTGTGTGCCGAAGCCCAGCTCCCAGCTGGCACCGCCCTTCCATGGCCCACCCGGTCCTCTTCCTTGGGGTCTGTGCGTCTTTCTGATCTGCATCCTGCTCTTCAGCCCTGTTAAATTACCTGTCACTTCACCTGAGGCTGTGATTTTTGCCGTGCTGTGGTGCTGCTCCAGCTCTTTGCTCTGCCCCCCGGTTTTACTACTGTCTGCTTTGAAGAAGATGACTTTTCTCTTAATGAGCTCAGTTTTCCCTGGCAGAGTGATTGTCTTTTTCTGATTTTCTCAACTGCATGTACAAAACCATAATATTTTGTATTTTGTAGATGTATGTCTTCCCTATGCATAGTAGAGATTCTCAAAGGCCATAATTGTGTCTCTAATTAGCTAAACCTTTCTTATGGAGTAATTGTTTAATATTTCTATGTGTAACAGCTAATAATTTAAAATACCTTGCCTTTCACATTCCCGACAACAAGTCTTTGAGATAATACATGGAAAAAAGTTGACGCTTAAAGATGTCATATTTATTACCTTGTTATTTGTTTAAGAGCTGTCACTCCCCCTGGATGTGAGCTCAGCACAGCCTGTAATGATCCACGAGCATAGACTAGAGAAAAATCACGAACACATCAAGTACCTTTTAGAAGCGAGGCATGGGGCTCATTCATATATGTGCCCACTGTGAGCGCGGTGTGATTCTGCCCACACCTAGGTCTCGGCTGTGGGATCAGTCTGACAGAGAAGCCTCACTGTGACAGTACCATCTGTTACAGCAGACGCAGCGGCCACTGGAACTAACGCCACAGTGACGTCTGAACTTCTGCCTAGGTTTTGTTGGCCAACACGAGGCTGTAGGCAAACCCTAGGACAGCAGGATGAGTATTGGGAAGGCACTGCGGAGAGGAAAAACAAAATATTAGACAAATAGCAAATCTACCACAGGAATCTTCTTTTGCTGACCACTGCCACTCAGTTCCCTTGTGCTTGTTATGTTTTTGCTTTGTTTTAAAATGTTTTTTAAATTTCAGGGAAGTTAGTTGCTGAGACTATAAAAGAAGTTAGAAATAGAATAAGGCCAAGAATGTGTAGTTGCAGAGAAATCATGTTCAAAAAAATAAAATTCACATGGAAAAGTATAAGACAACAACAAAGATAGCAAGAGAGTGACAGTAAAATTTGGTTGGCAAAGTCTGTGCTGTTGGCATTTCAGTAGAGTGATGGGGAAATAACTGCAGATTTTCAGATTTGGTCAAACTTAAAAGTTAGAACTGATAGCAATAGATTTCTTTTATGGGGAATTCTGAGATCGGGGACAGAGGTGCAAGGAGCATTGGACTTGCGTGTCCAGAAGGTTTTCTTTCTACAGTGTACTCAGAAAGGTCATGTCTCCATTTTCTGACACAGAGAAGGAAATATCTTGAAAACCAAAGGATGAATTCTATCTCTGAATAACCATAGTGATCTTGAATGCCTGGAACAAATCTCAACAATGCACTGTAGAAAGAAAGAACAACTTCAAATACTGTAAGTACACTAGCACTTTTTGAGATTTGAACAGTCTTATTTTGTGGTTAAAGTAAGTAGGAAGTTATAAAGAGTCCTTGAAGCATTGCTTTCTCACTTATGAAATTAGATGGTGGGTGGTCAGAAGTGCATATTAATGCAAGATATTCAGTAGGGTATTATGAATTTCCTTTCGAAAAAGTTGCATAGAGTAAGAGCAAAGTTCTTCAGGGAGATGGATCTAGGTCATTTTCAAAATTATTTTAACTCCTTGGATTTAAATTTTAGTCCAAATTCTATTCCTTGATAGCAGGGAGTCTGTGGGAAGGTTAATCTCTTTACCTCCTCCTTTTGTCATCTGCAAAGGGTAGATATAATATTTGCTCTAACATTTTAAATAAAAAGTGCATATAAAATCTTGAGAATTGATCGTACTCTGATGTATACTATTAGAAGCAATTAAAATGACAGTTGCTTAACCATCCATTGTAGCTGTTAGGGAAGAGAAAGACAAGGGAGATCAGAGGGATTGGAATTTAATCAACACTGACTTACTTTTTGAAATTTATTGATAGTCTGGCTGTGTTAGCTTTCTGTTACTGTGACAAGTATCTGAGCTAAATCAACTTAAGAACAGGAAAGGTTTATTTTGGCTCGCAGTTTCAGAGGTCATAGTCTCCCGTCAGTTGGGTCTGCTGCTTTGGGGCCTGTGGCCAGGCAGAACATCATGGCAGGGAGTGTGTGGTGCTCCCACACTGCTCCTCTTACAGTGATCATGACACAAAGTGAGGGGAGAAAGGAGGGTGATCCTAGTAGTGCCTTCAAGGCCACACTCCCAGTGTGTGCACCCACCTACTGGGTGCACCCACCTCCCAAAGATCCCTGCACCTCCCAGCAGTGCCAAGAGCTAGTGACCAACCCTTCACTTCTGCGGTCTTTGGGAGATGCCCGGTTCCTCCTGTTACAGTGGGTAAGTCAGGCTCGACAGTGCTGCACAGAGATCCCCAGCAGGGGAAATTCTTTCCCCAGAGCTTCAGAATTCCCTACATACTTCAAATCTTAGTAAAAAAAAATCAAGCGTGTTGGTCATAATACATACATACATACATGCATGCATGCATGCATACATGCTGTGGCCTACGTGAGGAGGAGACAGACACTGTCTCTGGATACTCCCCTCACCACACCACAGCTTGGTCAGGTGCAGTGCAGCACAGCTCAAGCTGCTCCTGAAAGCTTCAGTAATGTACCCATTCATAGGCATCCAGATTTTTATTCTTGCTCAAGGTTGCAGGAGAATAACTGCCATAGCAACAGCTGTCCTTTCCAGTTTAGGTAAGTACAAGGATACCCCTTGGTAGAAAGATTGGAGGTTTGGAAGGTTCTACTCCTCTCATAATTTATTCAAAGATTTCTCAATTTTAAAGCAATTTAATTCTTTTGTTACATTTTCCTGGAAAGTAGCATAGATTCTGCAGGATAATTCTTAGGCCTATCTGCTACCACTGGACGAAATTTACTTTCTCTATTCTTGGCCTTCAGGCCAGTCAAAAGCTCTCCTTCCATGAGAACTAAATGGAACTTATTCCAGTAATTGAAACCTAACTATACTTAGTCTGTGTTTCTCTAATCCAGTTCTCCTTCCAAACCCCCATTTTGATGAACATATCTGTTTCTCTTTCTAAAACAGAAGCTCAGGATGACGTATATTTTACACTCCTTATCCGGCAATCTGAATTCATTGATCTGCCAGCGTGCTCTGCCCGGTCAGTGGTGCTCGTCTGGGGTAGGCACGGTAGCCACCTGTGTCGCCTTTTAAATGTGCTGTTCCTGAAATCCACTCACATATATATCAGGGTATGATGATACATTCTTTGCGTTGTGAAATTGAAATTGCAAACAAAGAACCACCTGAAATACAAACAATTCTAATAAAATGACTAAATACAAAAAATTCTAATAAAATGAATGTTCAGCTACCACCTCGCACACAGTCTTGAGCATTAGTCAAGCCACTCCTGCCACCTGTGATCTCCCAACCTAACATTCCCTTCCCTTCCTTTTCGTGGAATTCCTGTCCTGAATGTCATACTCATCTGTTCATCAGATTTCGTAGACATGTCCCTTCCCAAGCAATAGGTGGTGAGATTTGTTGGGACTTGACATAAAAGTTTTGGGCCATAACCCACGATTTGGCTCTTTTCTTCTCTCTTATGACGTGAAGATTCATGCATGCTGGTGTGGGGTGGCTGTGCCTTAGTTTTTACACTCCTCATAATTTATGTAGTGGACTATCCTGCTAATGGCTGTAGTTTTCTATCTGGAATGTTTCCAGTGATTTTTAGGGGTGGCAAGAGGGAGGCCAGGTGCACATGTTAAACTGAGACTCTATGGCATGTATCTAGGAATGGGAGAGTCGGACCATATCTTCACTTTTCTATACTCAGCTGTGCAGAAGAATGCTGATTATCACTTTTATTTGCCAGACTGATTGTATTAATTTTATGCCACAGCTGCATATGAGAATTGGAGGTGGTTTCACATTTTCGTCTTCACTGTCACTTCCTGCCCTTGGTTTAGGCATCTCTCTCTCTGCACAATTCGCATGTTGGGATCTAGTCCTCTGTGGGGTAGCATTGAGAAGTGGCGTCTTTGCACTTCCTAGTCTCCAGAACTGTGAGAAATAAATTCCTAAATTATTTAAAGTCTGTAGTATTTTGTTGCAGCTGCAAGAACAGATTAAGATGGGACTCACAGTTTTCCTGTTGGAGAAAATAAAGTGATATCACATAGTATTTTTATTTTCATGCTAGGCAATTGTTCTCTTGATGAGCTGGATCCCTAGCCCTTCATAATGACTTTAATTTGCATTTTCTGATAATGAGTGAGGCCGAATATCTTTTCTTTTATGTGTACGTTTACCCTTCTTGCTTCCTGTCCTGCAAATTCACCCTCCCCATGAGTCTGCTTTTAAGGATTCTGGAGGTTGTTCTGAGTTCCATGTCCGCCCTCGCTCTGGCCTCAGCCTTGGACCATCTCGCCTCCTGTGAACGCTCTCCTCACAGTTTCCGAGCCTTCTCCTCCCCACCATTGTGTAACCTCACCATATTCTCCCTGAGCCCAAGTCTGATTACTCATCTTCCCTGTTCCAAACTTTGGTGGCTTCCTATTTCCTGAAATTAAAATCTGAACTTCTCAAGTATCTCTTACTTCCGCTGACCCTAAAAGTGTGATAGGCTCACTGTGAGGACCACAGCTCCTTCCTTTCATGCCTGGCCACACCTGAGTCCTAAAGACTGGAAACAATCTGACTTCTAAGCTTTGTAACAGTTTACAATTGTTCTTATTCTTCCAGGGTAGATGTTTCTGCCAGTGATGAGTCCAAGAAGGTATAATCCGTTGTTCCTCCTGCCTCTTTCTCTATCACTTTATATATTAAGTGAGTGAATGAAACTGTAGAGTGGAAATAGAAGCCTAGTGTAGGATTGGTCTCCTTTTCCTTTCCCGTAAAACTAATGAATTTCTCAAAGCCAGTTGCAGAATCTTCTGAGTCCTATGTGTCCTTTTTTATAACTAGAACATCTTTCCTTTTCTCAGTGAAAGATAAAAGTAGTCCATAGGCTTTATAATTGTTGTTTAAGCAAATATATTTAAAATTGCATCACTGATGCTACCCTTAAGACTAAAGATACTTGGAAAAAAGTTGTTAGTGATAAAAAATGGTAAACATTTTATTGTGAATTTGGTTAAAGAGAGTAGTTTCACTTATCAAGAATTAAGTATCATGAATAAAATTAAGTAGTCAATATTACTTAGAAGAATATTGACAAGTCTGTATGCAAAACATCAAAGAATCAATTATATGAAAATACAAATATCTACTGAATGTTTTATGTGGTATAAATTTCCCTTAAAGTCATTTCTATGTGAATGATCCGAAAAGCATTTTAGAGAAGAGAATCATTGAAAAATATGTATATAATCTCCCCAGTTTCTATATATTCATATACCAATACATTCTCACGTGTACAGATTTGACAGCTGTTCTTGGTATGTTACAGTCTTATCTCCTGTGGTAATTTCTGTGCTTTTGATGCTGCATGTGATGTTGTTGCAGCCTTTTCTCTGCAGGCAACAAGGAGGTTGTCTGAGGCCAGGTAGGGCTATGCTCCTTGGTGTTACCTTGATCATTAGAATATTACCTTGGTTACCAAAGATCCATTAAAGCTACTCTGTCTCTCACAGTGTTGGCAGAGGAACTTCTGTTATGCAACTGTCAATCTCCTTTAGAGCAGTAGAAAATCTGATTGGTGATTCCAACTTATTCCTTTAGCCTTTAATACCCAAACCAGACAAATATATTAATACTTTAGGTGGATTTTTCTCTGGAACATAAATACAAAAAAATCCTCAATAAAATATTAGCACATGGAATTCAATAATATATGTGTGAAAATTTCCTGTTGACAGATGTTTAGAGTCAAATGAAAGCAACAGTCCTTTCATTAATTCATTCATAGTTTCCCATTCAATCAACATGTCTCTGGAATTTAGCATGTGCCTGATGCGTGTTGTCCCCCATACAATGTCAGGAGAGCTTTGGTTATGTGCTTTGGGCTCAGTTACAGTCATTGGTGAATTCCCTTTGGGATATAAAAAAGTATGACAAGATGTAGCTGTGCTGTTTTCCTGAGGTGGTAGGATATGGCTGTGAGATTGATATTGCTCATGAAATCCTGTGAGTCCTAATGATATATTTTTAAAGATTGAGAGAAATAATCAGAGTGTCTAGGGAGAGTCTTAAGCAGAGATTTTTGGGGGAGAAGGGAACACGTGGGAGCACAGTTGGTGTTTGTGTTGTAGGGTGAGATTTTAGAAGAGAGAAGATCTGGAAGTGAAGCAGCTGCTGTCTCTAAACTTGAACAAGAACCGAAGTAGATTTGGCTGATGATAATTGGTGATGATTTTGGCTGATGATTTTGGTGTCCCAGTGGGCATATGATCTGCTTGCAAAAAATGTACTTAATTGGCATCTAGCTAACTTGGTCAAGAGTGACTTAGGCTAAATGGGGAAGTGGAGGGAGATTTGGTTCCGACAGACAGATGAGTGTGGTTTCTGGGGGCGGAGTGCAGAGAAGGAAGATGAGACTGAGAGTTCTGGTGGCATTCAGTGACGCACAGGAGAAAACAGGGAAAAGGCCAGGAATGCTGGAGCTGCTTCCAGGACCAGTCCACAGATGGCAGAAGCCTGCAGAGCACATTGTGACCAACTTGGGAAAGCACCCTCGACCTGGTGGGACAGACTTGGTGGGACAGAAATAGAAGAGGGAAAGTTTGTCTTCTGTCAACTCCATTTTCAGCTGAGTAAAGAGCAGTGGTGATGGTGAACATCATCATCTCATGTGGGACTTCTGAAGATCTAACTGTGTACATTCCTGATTGAAGTCACTAGGACAGGTGGAAACGGGATAGCTGAGTGACTGGAGGGTAGGAGTGTTACTGTGAGCGCAGGGAGTACTGCCCTCCTCTGCCTCCTCCCCGAGCTAACCTAACCATGTAACATTTCTGTATTGTCTAAACGTGAGCAAAGTGATGAATGTTATCCGGCCTTGGCACGTATTTGCACTGGGGAGAAACGTTTCTGTTTCAGACCACTTAATTTTGAGAGATATTTGTTACTGCTGCATAATCAATCGTGTCTTCACTAATATAAAGATATGTATTACGAGAAACCTTTACAGGTTGTTGGTGGTATAATGTATCATTATCAGACTGGATTTCAACCAGGTTTTAAGTATAAAAATGTTTTCTTGAGGACATGTTTCCAAAGACTACAAGTATGTAGTGAGACACACTGTGCGGCAGCTCCGTTAGGAGCTGAAGCTGGTGGGGCCCCACAGTGGCCTCTCTGCCGCGCTCTCACTAGCCTTCAAGGCCCCTGAAGTCCTCGGAGCCCATTTGTAGAGTTTGTATGGCATGACAAAGCACAACTGTGAAACTACAGCTACAGGAGATAGATTTGACTCAGTCAAAGGAAGCTCTGTCTCCTGGTGAGAAATGTCCAAAGACGGGAGGAGACGTGAGCTTGTGGGGGCTGTTGGGAGGTGTTCAGGCCGGACCGGTGACCGTTCCTACCTAGTGCCGAGTCTGAGGCCTCCTCCAGGGAATAACTACCTTCATTATTCTTTCCCTGTGTTCTGCTTTCCTTGAGCTGACTACTTGTTTTATATTAAAACTCAATACATCATCTAACTATCAGTCAAGAAAAATAGAGAACAAATGTTAAACTTTCAGGTATTTTTCAGCCGGTTAACAGACTTTATTTAAAAATTAAATTATGTAAAATTATATTTTAAAAACCAGGTGACAATTCTCAGAGCTCTTCACCTCCTTGTTCCTTTGCTACCCTCTGCTGTTTTCTGTCCTCTTGTGCTGATGCCGCCCCGGGGTCAGGAGGCGTCGTGCAGTGGCTGCTCCCGAGCGCCTCTCCCTGTTTGTTTTGGGGTGTCCTACTGGTGGCTTCAAGCAGCCACCTCAGCCCCGATCAGGCGCTGCATAGCAGAGCCTCTGTCCTCCTGTATCTCTCTCCCCTTCCCCAGTGTAGGCTCCCTGAGAGTCGGGTTCTGTTCTCTTCACTGTGGGCAGTGCTGCAGACGGGCTCATTTACTGCAAAGACGAATGGCTGACTCATCATGAGGGCACCAGGATCTTTAAAAGAAGCAGGTGAAGGAAACCAGGGAATGAGAGAAGAGAGGCTCACACAGGCTGAAATCGGTCTCTGTCTTTCTCGGGTGCCTGCCTTGGCTGGCGGAGAAAAGTGATGCGTAGGAAACAACTCTCACTCTTCCATTTTCAAAGAGAAAGAGTCTCTTTCTGTTCTCTGAGAGCTTGTATCTGAGCCATCCCCAAGTTCCTGAAGAAAATCTGGTGGTTTTTCTTCTCTGGTGTTCAGAAGGGCTGACTTCATGGGCAAAGATAATGAGATCTCAACCCAGAGAAATCTCAGCCTCTAAACTTTGATCTCAACAAACCCAAAGGAGAAGACAGGCGGGAGAGACAGACTGTCTGTCAGTCCAAATAGGTCAAGCCTAACACGTGACTCTCACGGAAGGCTGGCCAAGCACAGATGGAGGCAGATCATGGCATCTGTGACAGGGGTCTCACTGGAAATCCTCTTGTCTGAAGTGTCCTAGCTGTTGTGATGAAGCCATGTTTTAAGCATGTTTTTTGATGACATCTGCACTGCTGTAGAGCAAGACTCGTGAGCTGGGAATCTGTAGGCAGTGTGTTGGCTACTGATACGTTGATTTGCCCATGGAAATAGTTTTCAGCAGTTAACTATCTGAATTCTGTTTACAGTCTAGATTCCTTTGAAAACAAGATATCTAGTAACATTGGACCTTAGGACAGCAGGGCACAGGTCACCTGAGCTAATGCTACCCATCAGGCAGTCTGCATCCAGACCCTCAAGGCCATCTGCACCTGGCCCTCCCAGCTTTGTAAGGTTATGTGCGGGGTCCTTGTTTCTGGTGATACTGCTGCAGAATCCCTTTTGCTTGGAAAGTTGATTACTTTCTAATGGAAATAACATACTAAAGCTGGGCATGGTGACATGTGGCTGTTAATTCCATCCTCAGGAGCTCAGGCAGAAGATTATGAGTTCGAACTCAACCTGGACTACACAGGGGGACCTTGTCTCAAAAA
This sequence comes from Petromus typicus, assembly GCA_004026965.1. NCBI lineage: Eukaryota > Metazoa > Chordata > Mammalia > Rodentia > Petromuridae > Petromus > Petromus typicus. The sequence continues at coordinate 18,621 of PVIR01018952.1, read as the reverse complement.
CTAAACAAAACTTCCCCATACAACAAAAACTCAACCCCAAACCCAAATGATATATTGCATTACTTAGCAGTCAGTAACCTGCTCACTCTCCTGGGTCTACTTACGTGAAGTGGTTGGACCAGGCGATCCTTCAGACTTCTCTAGCCCTGGTGTATGCTGAATAACTCACACCTGTCTGATTCTCATACAGCTCTTACTTCCAGCTCTTTCAGTTCTTTCTTTATTGCTCCATCTCTGTCTGTGTCCATCTCCATGTCTAAGCATCTAAATAGTTGCTGTTCCCTTTGGTGCGTTGTAGACCAGGACGTCTGTGTGGGGAAAGTGAGAGAGAGGATGGGAAAAGGCAGCACATGTAACTGTCTGTTCTGTTTTTCCTCTTCATGAGGGACAATCTTGGTCCTGAAAATAGTCTTTCTAGGACTCAAAGCAGTAAAACATGCTGATTCTAAAAGGATTTTAAAACGAAGGGAGAATACTTGCCTTACACCATTCTGAGTCTAATTTGTGTGTCATTTAAAGTGTTCAATTGCTGGAAATGTTCTCGTGCACTTCTTGATCCTACACGTAGCAGCCAGCACCGGTTCTTTATCTTTGAGCTGCCATGGTGACAGATATCCTAGATACACACATCTAAAGAACAATTTGCATTTTCCTTATATGTTGCACAAGATTCTCATTTGTATAAAGGACAAAGTACTTACTAGATATAAATGAGTAGCTTTCGAAAGAGTATTTCTTAAACCTTGTTAACAAGAATAAAGATACGTTCTCCAGTGTATTAGCTACCCTAGTAACCTAAAAGCCAGAGTGTGAGTTAAAAAGCAAGGGGGTAAACTTACAAGGATATGATTTTGTTTTATGCATAACTAATACAGTGTTCTGTGGTGGCCCCCTAGCTTTAGATATAAAACACTGTGATAAAAATGAAATACATTTATTTTAGCTTGGTAGTTAGATAGACTATACATAGCTCTATGAAAAGATTGTTTTTCTTCTCAATTTATTTTTCTATTCAAATTAGAAATGTATCTCTAGCCAGTCAAGCCTCTGTATGTAATTTGTATCTGGAGTGCCTAAGGATTGACATTGATTTTGGAAACAGGTAAGATACTTCACAAATATATTTGTTATTTTGTATTCTAGATTGTCAAAGATACATAGTGACAAGAAGTTTAATTAGTTCTTAGTTGTGGAGCGTGACCTTAGATTATGTGGAAATAAAAATATAGCAGAAGTATACATTTAAGTTTTAATCAAGTGTTTACTATAGAAAGAATTTTGGTTAGAACAGTTTTCATTTTGATTCTATTGATTCCGCCTTCCTGTAAATCTGTGCACATATAAATATATTCTGCTCCCTCATGGCAGGAACAGCTAGACTAGTGATCAGAGCCCTGGAGCCCTGAGAGATGACTTGACTTTGCCGGGTTACCTAATTGCATTCCTTTACTTTCTTTTTTCTTTTAATAAGACATGCAGGAAAAAATTTTTTCTCTGTCTCTGTGCACTAAGAAAGACCCCTTTAGAACTAATAATTTTTCCTGATTAATGAGATCTTGGATTTTTGCTGCTTAAAAATGACAAGTGCAAGGAAAGGAATCAAAAGGCACTTTGAGTCTAATAAATGCTTTGTATAATTTCATTGTGTCAGAAGATGAACATAGAAAGGTTGTACCAAGGAAATAATTTATTTCTGAAAAATAATTGGAACTCCTGGTTTGTATAGTGGATATTTGTGAAGTCTGGAAATTTTTTCTATATCCTTTAAGATTTTGATATTTGTATCTGTACCAGCATTATTTTATATTACTTATCATCAGGTTTCCAGAAATACATCTGTGTTCTTATACTGAATGCATAGTTTGCTGTAATTTTAACTGTAGGAAAAAATAAAAGGGACAAACCAAGTTAATGTTATGTGCTTAAATTATAAGAGGTAATTTAAGAGATGATTGCTATAATTATAGATACCTATGCTGTAAAGTCTAACCATATCCTTAAATGGTAGGTTATATTGTTCCCCAATAAATGTGGCATTGGTTTAATATAAAAATATATTTATGTACATATCTGTATAGACACATCTATATATTTCAATGTGTAGATAGATATACATGGGTTTATCTGTACACACACATATGAAATTATGATAAGTATGGAAGTGTTACAATAGAAGCAGAAGAATATAAATTCCCCTAAAGAAAGATAGATTAGATCAAGAAAAATTTTCCTTATAGTACATTTTAAGGTAATGGATTAATACAAATAAAAAATTGAAAAGAAAAACATATAGCTTTGCTAATTAAACTTGATGTATACAATAACCACACATTGGCTTTAAAAACGTTTTAAAGCCTTAAAATTATTTTGATTTTTATAATAGCCTCTCATGAGGTTAGTTGGTTTGGTTTTAGTATTTTTCAGTATTACGATAAACATTAATAATGCTAAAACCGAAAATAGCAAATTGATGATTCAAACTGGAAAAATAGAAATAACAGCGAAAAAATATTCATAGATAACACAAGCTATTTATGGCGCGAGCCACCTCTCTAGTCACCCAGGCGTGCTCACCAGACCCCGGGCTGGACATGCCCCGGCCTGTGACTGATGCCTCGTTTCTGTGCCGAGCTGGACTCCGAAAAGTCAACTGATGACGCCCTTGTCATACTGAACAGATACTTGTTGTTGGTGTGAAAAACAGATTTTAGACTCACTGTGTCGAGTCATGTTCAGGTTCCTTAGAAACTGGAAATGGAAGAGAGCCGAGGAACTGGGTCCCCTGAGCTTGCTAGAATGCATACTGCTTAACAGTACTGAAGGAAGTCATTGCAGCTAGAATTTTAGGGTCGAATATTTCTGTGTATGTTAAGTTTAATGCAATGGCAAGCAAAGGAATCTGGGCTGTAATACCCGCAGGAAGCTGACGGGCCTGAGGTTTCCGGCCCTCAGTACAAGGCTAGAGGGAGGCTGTCCATCCCGGCCACAGCTGACCTCCTGACAGGCCCTGCGCAGCCCGGAGCACGTGCTGAGACCCAGGAAGCCAGAGAGCACAGTGTTTACTCGGAGACCGTTCAGAAGTCTGTCCTTCCAACCCCAGGTTTAATTTCTGGTTTAAATCATTTAGTTTGTTTTACTTTGAAAAAAAATTTTAGAGCAACATGCAAAGATTTAATCAATAGATTAAAATTAGAAAATGAACCTTTCAACTTGTCATTATAGAAGAGAAATGTCATTTCGGGTAATTTCCTGTGTTCTACTCCAATGGGATAGGCCATCAAACTCCAGTAGCAAGCTGACTGGAACGCCCTGCATGTTCCAGACTGCATAACAGAGAGAAATGGTGAGAGATAAAGCAGTATCTCTCTTCGGAGAGTCTACTATTATCCTAATATATACTAATATAATACACACACACACACACACACACACACACACACATATATATGTGCACACAATAGTTGTGGAGCTGAATCTTAGAAGGAAAATATGCTAGCGTTAATTTTTATAGGTTATTTTAGCAGATGTATAGTTGATTAAACTATTACCATTTTCAAGTTACAGTGCAAATCCGTTCATATAAGACATATTTATTGAGCACTGACTCTATGTCATGTGAAAAAATATACTAATAAAAGCTGGGCATGGTGGTGTAGGAATGTGATCGTAGTCCTCGGGAAGCTGAAACGGGGGGATCACCACCAGTTTTAGGCCGTCCTAGGCTACACAGCGAGTTCAAGGCCAGCCTGGACTACAAAGCGTCTCAGAAAACACATACATGTGTGTATGTGTGACACACACAACAGAGTCTACATCAGGGACTGAGGGTGGGAGATGAGGACCGGAACAAGGAATCACAGTACTGTGATTGATATTTTAATGCAGAGATGAGAAATTTGCACAGGAAAAGGAATCTGAGTCCCTGGAAGATTTTTGTTCTGCTCCGTGGTTCTGTCAGTTCAGACGGAAAGAACGAAGGTGCACACGCAGCTGAGTGGAAGGAGAACTTGTCAGAGCGTGGTTAGGCCCCCAGGACCTCGCGGCTCGCGCTCCGGGAAGGGTCTCCGCGCAGGGGGAGGGAGGGAGGCGGAGGCGTCAGAGCCAGGCCAGGGAGACCTGTGGGGCGGTGAAGGGAGGAGACGGGGCTCCTGGCTCAGCCCCAGGCGCAGATAAAGCAGCAGCGGAAGCCAGGCTGGACAGGGGCTGGGTCCGCGTGGGTCTGAACTTACCCTGGAACTGTGGATTTATGCACACGGGAAAATGGAGCAAGTGTGCTCTCTGAAGCGTCGCCTGTTGAAACGGGGGAGAGGGCCATAGAGGAGGCCCACCGTGAGAGCTCAGGAGAAGCTGGAGAGGGGCGCTGTGGGAACGAAGAGGAGGGAGGATTTCTGTGCGGCGAGGGCTGTGGAAGTGCACGGTGACGGGCAGAGATGCGTCAGGGTTTCCATTTTGGTTCCTGGGTCACTGCGAAGATGCTGTCACTATTGGCGTAACAAGACAGAAGGAAGGACAGAGGGCTGCACAGGAGCGGTGGCAGGCGGGTGCGGTCTGGAAAGGGGGAGCCGGAGCTGGGTCGGTGGAGAGGAGAGGCCTGGGTCTCCCGGCCGACTGCAGTGTGTGCCAGGCTTCCGTTGGCCACTTGAGCAAGACACAGCCAAGAATGTTGGTTGATTTAGAACGTATTTACCGGGTCACTGGAGTTTGAAGTTCCACAGAGTTCATCTGACTTCTTGCCCCAGGCCGTTACCTGCCCTTGGCGAGTGTTTTTGGCACATGTTTGCTGAACACAAAAAGGAGACCTACTCTGGCAGGAATTGGGCAGAATATTGAGAAGAGCAGTAGCAAGAGTAGGTTTGTGGCCTCCAAGAGCTCGTGGGAAGAAACGGTGTGTCCTGCAGTCAAGAGCTGTTGGCAAAGCACAGAGGTCTGTGCAGAAAGGCCCTGGCATTCTCAACAGCAAGCAGGGCACCCGGGAGGAGGGCACAGGCGGGGGCAGAACTCGCGCCGGCAGACAGGGAGACGAGGGAGGAGGTGCGGACAGGGTGTCGCGGGTGCTGCGTGAGTAGTGGAAGTGGGGGCTCCTGAGGACACTGAAATTCGTATTGTGTATGTGGGTGGCGAAGGGGAGAGCCGAGACTGGAGACGCGCACGAGGGCCATTTGTGAAAGGACTTGCCTGTCACACTAAGATGTGGGCTCACGAGGTAAAGAGGTGATGTTGGGGATACATACCTCAGCGCCACGCAGCGGGAGTCAGACCCCGAAGACTCAGCTCCTTCTGCAGGAGCAGCAGCCTCACACCCCGCCGGGAGGGCCCAGGAAATCCCCGGGAAGATATTTATAAAGATCCACTTGTCGGCATCCTCTTGACCATGTGCTTTACCCTTTAGGACCTGGACACTAATTCCTACAGGGGAGACCGTCCTTTCCTTCTTTAAGTATGAAGTATGATTTAAAAAATACTGTAATGTTTAAATTTTAAAATTTTCGGGGGTAAACAGCAATGCTATGAATCCCCCTTACAGTCCTCCCCTCCCCTTCACACAGACGCACCCACTGTCAGGGCCACTTAGCACAGCAGCCCTGGAGGCCCCTCCTTGGTGTCCAGCCGGATCTCCTGGCCGCCTCGTGTCCTGAACGGACTCACACTGTTCCTCCCTCATGGTCGTTTCGACTTCAGGGAAGAGCCGGGCGTGATGCGGTGGCAGACCCGGGGAGTAAGGCGGACAGGGACACACTGTCATATTTTCATGACCGGCCTTTTTATTGGATGGCACGCAGCGGTGGCATTCACATATTTTTGATCAGACCTTGCAATGACAGCCATGAAACAGGACTTCCAAAACTACTTTGAAAAGTGACAGGAACAATGGACAAGTGTGTTCAGAGTTAGGGGCGATATTTGAGGGGGTTAAATGACAAGACATTTTTTAGTATATAATTTTTAAAATTTCAAGGTATACATTCATCGTATTTGCTGCTCTTACCTGGTACATGTAGGAGTTCATGAAAACTTTTCCCCACAAAGCGATGGGTGGCATCTCATGTTAGTGGTTATAAAATGAACAACATTAAGATATAAATACAGCTTTTTTCTTCCTGACTGTGTGACTTGCGATCATGTTCAGTGGGTCATGTATTCATGTGAAAAACCGAAGGCTAAAAGTTTAGAAATATATGGGTATGATTAAGCAGATCCTTGGCTTGTGTTAAAATCAGTAGACATTAAAAGACAGAATATATAGTTTTAACAAGCTTGATTTTTGCATACATTTGCAAATAAGAAATTTTGTACCCAAACATATCATCCTTCCAATTTTTTAAAAATAAAGATCTCTTTTTTTAAAAAAGCTGTGATTTAAACCTTCCTTTTGGTTAAATATAATTATGCTAAAAATGGTTTTCCTCTACATATGCTTTCTTGATAACATTGACTGTTATTTGCCTTTTCCGGGCTGTGATATAAGTGGGAATAGGGCAACTGCAGACTGTTCTGAGGTGGAGATGTCATACAGGGCTTGAATGAGTAGATGGCTTCATTTTTGTTGTTTTTTTAAAAAGATTCACATAGTTCAGTGTTTTCCTATTTTTATTTTTAATTTTCTATTTGATCTTGAGAGAAACTGACTACATTTATTTCAAACACTTCTTATCCATTTGTCTTCAGTATATAACACTTGGCACATCAGCAGTGCCTGGGACCTGGTGATCATAACTTGCTTTATTAATATGGCCCCAGCGCCATGGACAAGAGAGTAAATGTGAGCACCAGAGTAGGAGTATTGTGACCACTGTTGGTTACCCTGGGTGCTGTGAGGAATAACAAAATTGAGAAAAAGTGTTTTCTATGCTTTCAGGTCGCTGGGATTTAGACAGGAAGTCCAAGCACAAATTATTTTTTGAAGAGGAATAAAGAGCAGACAGAATCATGTGGTGTTGTCTGGATAGTAAATCTAACATTACCCAAGACACATGTTCTTAAGGCTGGAATTGTAGAGACCGTTGTATTCTCCTCGGCCAATGGGAATTTTGCAGCTAAACAAGTTCATTCATTCCCGTTAACTCGGTGGACAGAAATGATTTATCAGCTCATTTTGTGTTGAATTTGAAATTTTATAAAGATGAAATAAAACCAATCCAACATAGGAACTTCAGCAGCTCAGAAGTGAGATTTTTGTAATATACTTATTTCCATAAGTATGAACAGTTGCAAAAGATTCTTTGAGTGTACATCCCTTGCAACAAAAACATGAAATATCTTTATTGTTATTTATTTTTGTTCTCTATATTCCCTTTTAGCATTCTTTAACAATATGTGGGATATGTTATGTAGCTTTCTAGGCATGTTTAATCGTTAAAACTTAGTTTCACCCAATTTAAAACTTCAGTCTTGTTCCTGAGTCAGAGCGTCCTCCCCTGTTGTAGACTGGTGCGGGTGAAGTCTGGCTCTGACAGCTTCCGAGCTTTTACCTTTGAGGTGAAGTTCTTCTAGTTTGGGATGGTTGGGCAGTGTGAGGAATAAGGTGGTGGTGTGGACAGTGGCAGGAAACCTGCTGGGACTGTGCTCCGTCCTGGGTCGTTCTGGTCGAGGTCCCAGAAGTGCTGGGTCTGTCTTCTCTGGATAGCGGTCGGTTTAACCCGCAGCACTCTGTCAGAATGAGGAGGTCCGAGTCTCATTGTTGGGATACAGGAGAACCCCAGGTCTGTCTCTAGTGCCTTCTAGGGAATGCAGAGGCAGCAAGGCAAGTTCTCGTCTTGTTCTTCAGAGCACACTGTAGCAGCTCGTCTTTTTAAGCCTTGCAGCCTGGCCTCTGCAGTGAGTTTTCATCTTGAGAAATGTCTTTTTCAGAGAAGTACTCAATCCCTTTATGCTCAGCTGCTCCTTTAGATTTCAGCGCTATGTTCTGTGCCCTCCTTCATCTTGGCCAACTCCATAGCGACACTAGGAAGCACTGTATGTTATTTCTTCCTCACTGGCGTCCAGCCTGCATGGATGATAGACCTTTCCAGTCTCCATGAAAGAGGATGGCATGACCTCTGTCCGTGACCTCTGCAGTCTCCAAAGTGTGGGGACTTTGGGTTAAGCAGACTGGGTTAAATATTGGATAACATGTACCAGTTAGTAAACAAAGGGCCACACTGCAGAGTTTTGGATAAGAAGAAGGTGCGAATAAAGACAAATATAGTCAAATTAGGTTGCAGCAGAGAGAAGTAATGAAAAACTGGCTGCAGGAAGGAGAAAAGTTTGAGAATATTTTGGAGGATTTCAAACGCCATATTGACAAGCTTGAACTGAAACTCAGGTGTCAAAACTTAGCCCTGAACAGAAAAGAGAGGCAAAAAATAATGACTTTGGACATGTGGGAGTAATAGCAAGTGGTTTTGAAAGCTACAGCATTCTACCCATGTATCTGGTTTTTGGGAAAGTTATTATACCTATGGAGAGTCCAGATTATTTATATTTCTGTCACCTAACACAAGTGTAATGTGCTTTTGATTTTAAAAATTACTGTTACTGGAAATGCCTAAGCTTTGAGTAGACATCTCATAAAATGTGCCAGTCAATGATAATCTTTAATTGGAATTACAGAGATAGGAGTATAATCTTTGCATTTAGTAGATACCTTCTCTGGCATTGATTTGATGTAGAAAGAACTCCAATAACACAGTGACACTGGGCAATAAATTCTTATTGAAGACATTCACTGTTGTGGGTTTAAAAACACAGTTTGCTGCTAATAATCATAACCTTTTCTGCTATTGTTAAGAAATTGCATTAATTACTCTTGTTATCATCATGGTCCTCAACATGGTGGAAGTAAATAATAACCGCATAAAAATGTAAAATAATAGCAACAAGATACAACATTTATTGAGAGCTTACTACACATCAGCCATTTTGCAAACTCCTTCTCACAGGCTCACTTGGGCCCCAAGATAACCATAGAGAGGTTAAGTTTCTTGATAGAAATGTATCACCTGTAAAGGAGGAGCCTGGATACAACCCAGGCAGGCTGAGCTTCTCCTTTCACCGCTCTGGCTGGGAAGTCGAAGACTCAGGACAGACCACGTGCTGTGGGGAACACGGCAGGGATGACGTGATGGCGTGCTAGGAGACCACACAGCTGTTTGCTGTTGTAGCCTTGAGTTTCTGCTCCTCTCAGCAGCCAGTGGGCCAGTGACCCAGCATTCCTGGGCCCTGCTTTCCTGTCACCCCTCTCTGTACCTAACTGTTGAGTGTGGCGGGTCTAGGAGTGACTGGTGTCAGGAGAAGCTCTTACTGCTGCTGGTGCATTAGTCAGCACCAGGCTCATGGTGGGGAACATCTGGAAATGCAGATCTGTTGGTACACTGAGGGTGGAGCAAGCTTCAGTCCAACAGAACTAAATGAACAGGAAGAATATTTATTGATTAATTTCATTAATTTTTAAACCAACCATGGGGTATAATTTTTAAACGATAAAAGGCCCATTAAATGTACAGCTATATGAGTTTTAACAAATGTAGTCTGCATTAACTCCCATGACAGTAAATCATCGACCACAATTAATAGGTAGAGCTTTCTATTATCCTGAAAGTCTCTGTGCCAAGTTCCAGGCACTTTTCACACCCTGTTTTTTTTTATTTTTTATTATTTTTAATTTTTTTAATTTTTTTAATTTTTTATTTTTTTTAATTATCTTTATTGGTACATTAAATATACACATCATGATTGTACTCCATAATGGGGATTTGTACCAGTATAAGACACAACTTAATTCTCATTTTTTCCCATAGCCCCACCCACCCTACCACCCCCCCATATATATAAAATTTGTTTCCTTACTTTTTTGTTACAATCTCAACATTGTTCACACCCTGTTTTTAACCTTAGGCAAATCCTGATGTGTTTTTAATCATTATAGATTGTACTTTCTTTCTAACTTTTCATATAAATGAAATCATGTGCTCTTGTGGGACTGACTTTTTTGTTCAGTAAAATGTTTCTGAGATTCACAGATATTTTTCATATATTGATGGTTTATTTGTTTATACAACTGATAGTGTTTCACTGTATCAAGCTTCCACAAATTGTCCCTTTGCTTTTGTTGAACATTTCAGTTGTTCCCAGCTGCAAATGAGGTTATATTGATAATTTATGTACAATTTTTAAAGCTTTCATTTCTCTTGGATTATTAGTCCAGGTCTAAGCAAGAGCCAGAAATCATATAAGTACTTTCAATAGGGAAAGTTTGATTTAAAAATATTATCAAATCATAGAGAACATCATTAGGTTAGAGGCTTGGAGTAACTGGTTATTTAGGTGAAAGGAGAATGCTAAAGAATCCGGGGAGAGCGGAAGAGGAGCTGCTAACCTCTGGACTAAGCAAGGACCCAGTGAGGGGAAGCCCCTCGCTTTCTGGGGCTGAGGTCAGGGCTCATTTGAAGGACGAGGAGACGCCGGAGAATTTCTTTTTGTGTCTGATGATGAGCATTTCACTGGATATCTGCTTTGCGAAGTGTCCAGAGAGGTGACCAAAGTGTCCACTGGAGGTGACTCATTTGAGAACTCGCTGCAGAGATGCCCAAGGGGCAATGTCTGCCTTGTCACACCCTTGGGAAATCGCTTTCTGGGTTGCTGAGGGATGCTTGGTGTGCAGAGGTGGCCCGGAGTGGCACTCTGTAAGGGTGTGCCAGTGGGAGCAGAGCAGAAAGGGGCAAGGCTGGCAGTACTCACTTGGTTCTGAAGGTGTCTTGAGAGAGTGGGGGACTTGGTTAAATGGAGTTGTCCTGCCATGGCCCTTTTCTCTGGCTGGAGAAGTCTGTTTACGGAAATGTCCATGGCAGGTGGTGCTCTCTCGGCTGGTGGGTAGCTCACCGACTGAGCCCTGGAGGAAGCTCCTGGCATTGAGACTCCCTGTCTCTGGGGCTCTGCTGCAAAGGTGTCGAAGGGCATGCTGCTGTGCACTACAAAAGGAGACCAAATCCAGGCCCCAAACCCTCTGTGCTTTTTAGAGTCTGACGGAGGAATATGCTGGTGAGAGAATGAGCAGCCCCTTTCCTCAGTGCCTTGTGGACCATCTTTCCCAAAGCCTCACACTGTGCGGCCTGGCACGGGGGGAATAGCAGTCTGGGTGCAGACCCAGCGTCACAGAACAGGCAGTGAAAAGTAGCTGTGGAGCGGGGGGTCCATGAAGCAGAACTGAATTGCCGAGGTCCATTACTACTGGGTTTTGTGGAAGAGATCACCAGCTCTTGTCCAGAGGGCGGTACCATCTCTACTCCCACAGCTGGGGTCCAGAGCCCCGCCCCTCCCCCCCAATTGTCACCAGCTCTTGTCTGTAATGCTTTAAGTCAGTTTTAGAACATTTTCTTGCAAATAATTTAGTCAATTTTATTGATGTTTTCAAACAACCTGCTTTTATGTTCATGTCCTCATTTTATATTTTATTAATTTCTGTTTTTATCTTTTTTTCCTCCTTCTACTTTGAGTTTACTTAGTTCCTCTACAATCTCACTGTGAAATATGATCTTACTGATTTTGGACCATTCTCCTTTTCCTATTTTCTTATTTTCTAATTTAAATCTATGTTTCTCCTTAGCTGTCTATTACACACTATCACATATTTTATTTTCATTTTTATTTAGTAAAAATTGTTTTCTAGCCTGTATTGATTTAGGGATTTCCATGTGATTCTTTTTTTTTTTTGAGACAGGGTCTCGCTTTGGGGTTCAGGCTGGCCCTGAGCTCAGCCTTAAACTCACATCACAGCAATCCTCCTGCCTCTGCCTCCCGAGTGCTGGGATTACAGGTGTGAGCCACCACGCCTGGCACTGTGGTATGTGGTACTGATTGCTGCTGGGCGTGAGTCTCCACGCCCAGTATGGTATGTGGTTACCGGGATCGAACCTGGGTCCTTGCGCTTGTAAGACAGGCGCCGGAACCACTGAGTTAACTCCCTGGCCCTCCATGTGAATTTTTTACTGACTTCTGATTTGGCTGTTGTAGTCACACAGCATTCTCTGAATTATTACAATCATTTAAAATTAATTTATACTCGGGCCAGGGATTTAGCTCAGTGGTTCTGGCACCTGTTTTGCAAGCGCAAGGACCCCGGTTCGATCCTCAGTTAACCACATACAATACTGGGCCTGGAGACTCATGCCCAGCAGCAATCAGTACTACATACCACAGTGCTGGGCATGGTAGCTCACGTCTGTCATCCCAGCACTCGGGAGGCAGAGGCAGGAGGATTGCTGTGATGTGAGTTTGAGGCTGAGCTCAGGGCCAGCCTGAACTACAAAGCGAGACCCTGTCTGAAAAAAAAAATTAATTTATACTTATGTTATGTCCCTATTACCCATGTTGCTATACTTCATGTAAACTTGAAGAAGACTTGGATCTCACCGTCACTTCATATATATTTTGGGTTAGTTTGTTAAAATTATTGATAATGTTAAAAAATTCTTTATCCTACAGATTTTCTCTTGTTTATTCTTTCAATCACTGAGTATTGACTTTTCCAATCATAATAGTAAATTTATTTCTCTTTTTACTTCTGCCTGTTCTTGCCTCCTGTGTTTTGAAGTCTGTTACTCGATGCATATAATTTATAGTTGCTGTGTCTTCTTGAGCAGTGGATTCCTTTACCTTATGACATATTTGTTTTTTGTTATGATTATATTCCTCGTTTTAAAGTCTACTTCATTTCATATTAATATTAGAAATAGTGTTCTCATCGTTACAGCTTCTTTGGTATATCTTTTCCCATGAACTTTTCTATAACTTATTTACGTCTATATTTGAATGATTTTTCCTGTACGCATCATATAGTTGTGCCATTATCTTTATTTAGTGAAATTTAACACTAGATGCCTTTTAATTGGACTATTCCAACTTCTATTTAATATCATTATTTGAATGTTTGAGTTTTTAAAATTTGCCCCATCTGTTCTTCTTTCCCTTCCATTTATGCCATATTTTGTTTTGGATTTTAAAAATATTTAATATTATTTTCCACTATTAGCTTTCTAGCTATAACCTTTTGGCTTGTTTGTAAAGAGATTTCTCCAGAAAAGCCTTTAGAATTAAAGAGCAGAGAATTAAACTGCAGTGCTCCCAGAGCAGCCACGCCTGTGTTGAAATACATTCTAAATTGTTTAATACACAATTAGTTATGTATTTTTTGAAAAGTAATAAAGTAGTCGTTCACATAGTGTCCTATGCTGTGGTTCAGGGGCTGAAAACGCGAACTAAAACCAGCCTCTCCTCTGTGAAGCTGAGGTTGTTGGCTATTTTGTTCTGGTGACAGCAAAGTGTCTGAAACACTTCGTTGCCTTTTTTCTAGCTGTTAGTTAAATCGGTTGAGACCATCCCGATCCTTTTGAGGCCTTCCAGGAAGTTTTGAAATCTAAGCCTAACGTGGTAGCCCGGATTCTGGAGGTGGTTCGGCCTCCTGCTTCGGCGGCCCAGGAAGCCTCTCCCACTGGTGGAGCTCAGGATTCCCAGCCCTGAGGGAGCTCCCGAACTATCCTTTTGAGGCTCATGTTCTTCCGCTCCTGGCTTGTGACACGTCACCGCACAACTGTGCCTTAGTGCTCAGTGGACTCCAGGCGAGCTCTTGTCATGCTTCTGGGGAACCTTTTTCGCCTCCTCTTGTGCTCCACCCCGTCCCCAGCCTGCACCTTGCTCGCTCCTCTGACGTCTGACCCAGCGTGTGAGTGCCCCAGGCTGCTCTGCTGAGGCTCTTGCCTTGCAGTGGGGTCGGCGTGTGGCTCCAGGCACACAGCTGGGCAAGCGAAGGGCTTCACCCCGTTGCTGAGGATCCCACTGTAGTGCCGTCTCCTTGTCTGTCTGAAAGTAGGTTTAAAAATGTGCTCAGCTTTCTTCTTGTTCACATTGTTTTATTATTGGAAGTAAGATTGTCCCCGCCTACCAGGTTCTGATGGGAAATAAAATTTTCTTGGGACTACAGTACACCTGCTAGCTCTCAGGAGTGCTCTCACACCCCCGGGAGACCGTGTTAATCATGGAAGATTTCCTAGGTGGGGGTTGCTAAGCTTCAGCCGCAGAGGAATCCAGACCACTTCCAGTCTGCAACGCACCCTCCCCCGGCACATGTAGTCTTGGGTTGTAAGTTGTCTCAGTGACTTTCTCTGTTGTCAAGTCAGTATCTGATACCTGTAAATAAAAATGTTTTATTTTGGCTCACAGTTTGTAGAGGTTTCAGTCAATAGTTGTCTGGCTCTAAGGCAGAATGGCATGGTGGGGAGGGCCTGGGCAAGATGCAGGGAGAGGGAGAGGGAGGGGGGGAGAGAGAGAGAGAGAGAGAGAGAGAGGAGAGAGAGACAGGCAGACAGGCAGACAGGCAGACAGAGAGACAGAGACAGGCAGACAGAGACTCCTCCAGGCCACTCTGTAGTGACCACCTTCCCTGATCAGCCTCCACCTCCCTAATCACATCCGGCTGTGAACTCCTCAGGGGACTCATGCAGTGCCAGGTCCAACACCCCCGATCTTATCGCCTCCTGATGCCACATCGCTGAACGCGAGAGGCTTTGGGGCCATCCAGATTTGAACTCCTCCACCTGTGGGTGGGCTTGAGTATCGGGTCATCCACGACGTTTCATCTTCTCTTTGGGGAAGTTCTGTCAGCGATTCCGTGAGTTCCTCTGGCCCCCTGTGGCCATCTTCACTGTCACGTGCTGTGGTACCTGCCGGTGCCACTTTGTCCTTAGAGCGCTGCAGCTCCCTAGCTCTCACAGCCCACACTCATCCCTCTCCTCGGTTTGTGGTTGCCATGGTAGCTAAAACAGAACTGAAAATCATATTAATCCTATGTTCCAAAAATCTCTGAGGATTTTTCATCACACTCGGGATGAAACCGATATTCCCAGATTTGCCTACAAAGCCCCACATAGCCCAGCCGCAGGCTCTTCCCGCCACAGGCTGCACCGTGGCCGTGATGATAGCCCGGACCTTTCAGGCACACCAGAATGTGTCCCCAGGCCTTCGTTCTGTTCTCTGTGCACAATCTACTGCTGCTCTCAATATCGGCAAACTCTCATTCACAGCCACTTTCTCTGTTAGATCTTCCTGACTAACCTATTTAAGTTTAATTCTTTCTTCTTCATTGTTTCTTGATTTTATTCAATAGTGCTCAACATAGCTCTGGATGTTGTATCAATAAGTAAATTTGCCCTATCTAGAATGTAGTTTTTATCTGTTTCAGTGACTGCCTTGTCTCTGTCCCCTAGGATATCACTGAGTACATAGTGTACACTGGAGAGAGATATGTGGAATAAATGAATATTTAAAGTCATGTGTGGTAGAGATCAGGTATATTTGCCTCCCATAGCCAGTACTTCTTTGCCTTTGACACTGTTATAGAAAAGCTTCCAAGTTCTTGATCTGTGATATTTTTTTTCTTAAACTTCCTGCAGGCCACCCATCTTGCCAAATTCTCTTTTTGCAAGAGAGCTACATAATAAAGATGACTCAGCTAGAGCTTTCTTTGTTTTCAGATATGTTTTCCTGGCATTGCAAACTAGTCGTTTGTCTTGCAGTTGGAGGTTCCCAAACAGACTCAGGTATATATCTTTTGGAGTGGGTTGTTTCTACAGAGAACTAATTTTGTCATTTGCAGTTTCTTTCTAAACTTTTATTCTCAGATCACAACATTAATTTAAGTTCCAAGGTAACTCATTGTAGACTCTGGGAAGCACTTTGCAGTGTTAAAAATGAGTTCGATTCAACTGTGAACATTTGAGTTCATGTAATCAGTGTTTATTTCTTGCCACCTCCTGGTTATAAATGGTAGTTATGTGCACTGGAAATCCATAAAAGCCTACTTTATCTGCATGTAGCTGAACTGCAGTTCTAATAATACTCTATGTACATGATTTATAATCTTTTTATATGAGAAACTGTGTCCAAGTTCCCAGCAGCTGTGAAGTATATCCAGCTACAAGTTTCAAGTAATTGAACTACAAACATGTTTGAACTATAGCTCTGTGACAAGCTGGGATTTACAGTCACTTGGAAACATTTCATTATCTAAGATAAAATGTGTCAGTCAGTATTGATTTAATATTGTATGCAAGAATTGAAAGTTTAAAAGTGTTTAGTAGTATTTAGAAATTATTTTATCATTAAAAAATTTTTATTTTAAAATTTAATTCAAGTAGATATTAACAAAGAAAATACAAAAGCCTTTCTATGCAAAAAGATTTTCTCATGACATACTGATAGCTCCTCAGTGTGTATATGTCTTTCACCTTTTCATAACAAAAATTATTAGAGAATAACAGTGGTAGGTACACTATGTATCACAATCTTCAAATAATATATTTTCAACTGCTAATCTATCTCAGCTCATTTCCTAATAATACTATATCTTTATTTTACATAAAAAATTCTATTATTAACAAGGTGTCTCACATTCAGTATAATTTCACAATTGAAACTGAAAGTGTAAATAAGGACCTAAGAGAATAATAGATTTTGTGAAACAATTTTACAGTTTTTTAATCCTTCTGTCATTATAGGTTGTGGTCCATCTGCTGGATACAATATTTTCTTCTTCTTAGTGCCTGTATCTCTTGGTTAGAGAATAAGATTTTAGGATTGTCTCTTTTAGCACTGAAAGCCTGAGTAATTTTTGTTAACAGAAGAACAAAGATTTTACCACAGAATTACAAGAGGCCATTCTGAGGTCCTTGTTTCACCTGCCCAGGAACCTTCCAGCAGCAGGTGAGGGAAAGGGGGTGCGGTTTTGCTCTGAATTCTGGTCGGAAACATCTGCAGCTTACCTGGGACCTTGCTGTCACCAGATCCCTGGGAACTGCTGCGGGGTCTGTAGAAATAACCCACTAGCATCCTTCAGAAAAATGAATGAACTTCTAGATCTCGAGATAGCCATTAAATATGACGAAATCAGACTGCCTCGTATCTCTAGCCTCATCAGTAACTTCACAGAGGTTATTATATGTCCCCTTACTTTTGTGTGCTTCAGACTTTCTTCCGTCACGTGATAAGGCCCATTCTGTAACAGAGCATCATCCAGAGAGTTGGGGAGAGGGAGCCTTTTGCTTTCATTTCAGGATGTTCGCCTGTGAGAACTCAGCATGTGAGTTCTTACTTTTCTCTGAGGACATCACAACTTGACATCCATGTGTTCTGCCATAGATCACGGCGAGGTACATTAGCATCCATAGATCCTTGGATCTTTAAGAACTTATCTTTGCTTATCCATGAATACAATGAGCATGCTTATATTTTCCATTCATTGATACAAAAAATTAATACAAAATATTCTGGGTTCTGTAGATACTAAAGTTGTGTTGTGTTTATGTCAGAATAGAGTGAACCTCTAAATTAAGTTTAACCTCACCTTGACTTGAAGGCACTCTGGAGAGTGGAGTCCTTGCTGAGCCCTGGGGATGTGAAATGCAGAAGATAACACATTCTGAGTCCAGCCAAGCTTTGTATGTGTTGGAAAATCTCTTTTTGTTTTACAGTGCCATGAAGATATTTTATTAACCAATATTTAAAAAATCTTGCATTGCATTTTAATATTCAGACATGTTAACTGTCACATATAATGACTAATTGGTTATCAGAGAGGAGTTTATTGCTCAGAAGAGAAAATACTGAATACTAACCAATGGCAAACCGATGCACTCAACACCATCAATTAAGCCAACAGTCAGTGACATAAAATGCATAGATACTGACCTAGGTAAATACAGCTTTTCACTAGTGTGCTCAATATTGGCAACTCAGCTCACTTTTGGAAAAGCATTATATATCATATTAAATTAACAAAGTTAAACAAGTGCTTTTTAGGAAATTTCCCCATTCTTTGTATTTCCCTAGAGAGATACACACTGAAAAAACACCTGTGACATCTTGCCTTGAGATTTATGTTGTCTATGGAGGAGTGAATTACATGGTTGGAAGATGATAATCTTCAGTCTGTGGTCTTCGACTAGGTAGAGCTGGTCTGCTGAAACTGTAGGGATTATGAACACAGTCTTTCCCCCATTCTTACACTGGCTTTCTCCTGTCCAGTATGGTCAAGGACAAAGCAGGGATTCTGCATACTTTGCAGCTGTGCTGTAGACCTACATGCAGGCTGGATTTGGATGGGTCTGAACAGGAGTGCTACTGTAATTCCCAGAGGGTCCTTCCTGGGCTTTGTCAGTGTGAGAGATGAAACTGTCATCTCCGTCCGTCTGTCTGTCTTTCTGTTAGTTGATTCTGATTTTGAAGGAGGAAAGGGCTGATCATTGTTGAGTTTCTCAGACCCCAACAGTTTGCCTTCATTTTGTAAATTTGCTTTAGTTCTTCTGTTGTTTATGAGTTATATGCAAAGGATTTTATTTTTATGTGAATAAGTGTGAGATTATAATGGAAATAAGGTGTGCCAGCATAAAGACTTCCTGAGCATGCTTTCTGAAATCCATGTATAAAGGGTAATCAGTCTATATGATGAACATTTAAATTAATGAATGTTACAGTAGAAGCCAGAATGTCATCAATCATCTGAAAATCCTTCAGAGACACTTATCCCATCATTCTTAACACGTTCTGAAGTTCTTGTGGAAGTCCTCTTTTGTAAGTATCTTATATGATGTGATT
>PVIR01018951.1:0-32649 GCA_004026965.1 Petromus typicus | reverse complement strand
TCTGGTGCTATCTGAGAGCTCCACGTCTCGTGGTGGTTTCTGCGCAAGGGTAATGGGCTAGCAGGCTCTGGGTTGCTGAGCTGGTTGGGGTCAGCACCACTGCAGGGTGGCTCTGGTGCTGGAATGTGTCGTGTAGTAGGTGGCTCAGCCCCCTAGTATGTGCTGTGTGACAGTGTGTCAATGCTCTGGATGCTGGGAGTGATAGGGGGATACACAGCCTCCTGGGCCTGTCTTATTGTACATTGGCTGGTAGGTGCATAGGCCAGGCTGAAGCCTGCTTACTGTCCTGTTCCTTCCCTAGCCACATTAACCTATTTCTTCCAGTGTAGTCGGCTCATAGCCAGGCCAGGGGGCTGGAATGAGGTAGCAGTAGGTGGAGTGGGGGCCAGAGGGGCTGCCTCGAAAACTCATTAACTGAGCCCTCAGGATTTAATGTTGTGGGTGCTGAGACACCTGTGGCCTTTCTGCTCCAATTTAACCAGTCATTAAAGCCTGAAGGAATGAGGGGGGTGGTGGCTCATTGGGGACCCTGTATAAGGTCTGAGTCTGTTCTGATGCAAAGGACCCAGTATTAAAACTAAGCCTTTGAAGTAGTGCAGGGCCTCTGGTCCCTAGAGCCTCTAGTTGCTGGGGGAAGAGAGGCGGGGACCTCTGTCAGGCTTGTCTTGGGGCCCAGGGAGGCTAGAGTAGGGTTGCTCTTGTCCCCAAGCAGAATCCTAAGGCTGAAGCCTCATTCTGGCCCCTGACTTGGCAGTTGGTTTGTTGTGCAAGCATTTAGCAGAGGAGACACGTGGCATTTGGGTTTGCGGGCTCTGTCAGTATTTAACTTGTATTTCTACTTTCTTTTTTGTGTTTTTTTTTTCCCCTTAAATCATACTCAAGTAGACCAGACTCAGTGCCTCACCCTTTCTCCCATTCTGCCTGCTTCTAAAGACTTAGAACTTTGGAAGGGGCTACAGAAGAACCCCATTCCCAACCCTGTGACACCCAGAGGTTTTCATGGGGCTCCGTTGTGGGAGCCGTACAGAGGCTAAGTGAGGCCAGGACACAAGCACTTGTCTGATGACGAATTCAGAACCCGTACAAGGTAAAGATGCTCCTGAGCCAGACCAGGCTGGGTACCGACTGAGGGTGGGACCTCAGGCTAAACTGGCAAGATCTAGGGGAGCAGAGGAGAGAATGAGGACGGCTTCTGGTGACTTTGTTTAGAGGGGTTCATCATGAGCCTGTGAATTTCCTGCTTCCAAAGAGCTTCTCCCAGGAAATGGGCTGGTATGTACAGGGGTGGCCTTTGCTCTACCTGCTTCTACAGGAGGTCAGAGGATTTCCTGAGGAAGCACAGGACGAGGACCTTTAGGGTTAGATGAGCACAGAAGAGGCTCCCTTTGTCAACATTACAGCCACCAGTGGACAGTTGTTAGCCCATCACAGAGAGTGCCGTTTAACCAGAATTCTTTGATCGCACCAAGTCTGGAAGCACATGCCCATCTACAGAGGTTCACAGAGACATTCACTCCCCCCTGGTTCCTGCCATCGAGGAGACGAGATGCTAGGTCCACGAGACAGATGTGGTTTGGGCTCTTTCATTCCTTGCCTGATCCTGAGCCTCTAGAAAGATTTTGACAATTTTCCCAGTAGAAATCTGTCCTGGGTATGATTGCTCACTTCTCTACCCTGCTACCCCTTCTCCTTTTGGTACTGGAGATCCAACTCAGGACCTTGTGCTTGCCAGGCAGGCATGGTGCCACATCCTTCCCCATTCGTAGGCCCATCTTGACTCCTTTACACTGTCCCCTCTGCATTCTCGAAGCCATAGTGCTCACCACTGCATATGGCATTCCCCAGAGCAAGACTTGGTGTCTGAAGGCACACGGTTGGTCTCCTGCCCCTATCCTCCTGCCTGCCTGCCATGCTGGTTCCCCAAAAACCTGTATGACTCCACAGAGCAAGAGCCCTTGACTCTGAGAATCTGATAAAGGTTCTGAATCCCTAGACTCAGCTGCCTTTTGCACAAGCTGAGCTATTTCAGAGGGGCTCTTGGACCCCAAAGTAAGAGTCATCACTCTGAATAAAGCACCATTTCTCGGCGTCAGGAGAGATTGGATGGGCATTGGCCTCTTAGCTTGGCCCGTCACCCTAACTGGGCATAGTGCCAGGCTTTCCAAGACAGACCAGAGAGAGCTGAGCCTGCTGGCCATGGTCGTTCCTAAAAAGTCAGAACATGAGCCCATTGTTATAGTAGTGTCCAGAGACAGGTGAGGTTAGGCCTGGGACAGCAGATGTTTTGGAAAGAGTCCAGGAACTTCTGCAGGTGCTGGTTCGGGGGACTTGCTGGGTGTCAGTGAGGGGGCACTGGTCTGGAAAGGCTGGCTTCTGCTGAGTGGCCCTGATGGCAGCCCACGTTGTTGGGAGCCAGTCAGTGGACCATTTGGAGCGTCACCTCTTGTTGGGGATGGAAAGAGTGCTTGTGTTCTGGCTCCTCAGAGGGATGCATAGCCTCCTGCTCCTGGACCCTGCCTGCCCAGTCTCTAGGAGAAAGCCCACGTCAGCCCTGGATCCCAGTAAGGCCTGTTGATGAGGCCTGTTGTTCTTGTCCCCTCCCCTGAGGTGGGCCAGGAACACTGCTCATGAACCTGTTTGTGCAGAGAGTCTGGGGAGCCTTGAGATTCCCCAGAGAGGTTTCCATGGTCTTTTTTAGACTGAGGCTTGCTCCTGAGCCAGAAGCTGAAGTGCTCTCCATCCTGGGCAGTAGCCCCAGTCTGTGCTGCCTCCACTGAGCCTCCAGGGCAGTGACAGCCAGTGTCCCTTCCCGCTCTGTGCCCATCTGTGGTGTGAGGACTTCCTCCTTGCCACAGCCCTAGGCCTCAGGCATATGCATCATAGGGTACTAGAGAAGGGAGGGGTCCAGGGTAGGAGTCCAGGAGCTGCTCTTGCTCTGTGCTGTCTGCTGTTGTGACTTGCTGTGTGATTGTGGGCAAATCTCCTCACCCTTCTAGTTCATTGGATCTGCAGTGTGAGAGCTAAACAGGATGATCTCCTAGAATCCAGTCATATGAGCTCTTGGCCGTGACTCAGGATTCCTGTCCTTAAGCCTTAAACCCTCAAGATGCTAGGGGAGTCGGTGGGAGAGGTCATGGGGCTGCCCCTGGACCAAGGCCAGCTATTCATTAAATGGGGAGCAGAGAAATGAGTGGGAATTGGGCACCTCCCCCCTTGGTACTGGGGATTGAACCTGGAGCCTTTAAGGCCTTCACACTGAGCGATATCCCCAGCCCATTCTTTATTTGAAGATAAGGATTTGCTGAATTACCTAGGCAGGACATGAACTTTCAATCCTGCCTCAGCCTCCCATGGTGCCAGATTGCCAGGCTGCACCACCACCATGCTCTGCCAAATGTGAGGCATCTCAGCCCTTGTCCTGCAGTAATCCCAGTGGGAAGTCCCCATCACCTACTTTCTGGATCACTCATTTGGTCTGTGAGTGTTCCGAGGTCTTGCTATGCAGTGCAGCCTGGCCTTGAACTCACTATGTAGCCAAGTTACCTTCAAACTTGCAGCGGTCCTCCTCTCTCAGTCTCCCGATATTGGGATTACAAGTGTGTACCACCATGCCTGGCCAGGGCATCTTATTTGAATTAACATTTAAATACCAAGAAGGAATCAGCCATGAAAGATCTGGGGTCATCATATCCAGGCAAAGGAAACGATGAGGGAATAGCCTAAAGACAGGTGTGTTCAGAGGCAGAGTCTGAGCAGGGAGTTGGGGTGACACTGGGCGAGGGGACAGCAGCCGGATCGCATAGGGTCCTGTTGGCCACAAGGAGCCTGGCCTTGAATCCAGGCGCAGTAGGAAGTTGCTGGTGCGTTTCAACACAGCTTAGTGATGTTGCTGTGCTTTGAGCACGAACTGAGCTCCAGGCATTATTCTTAGCCCTTGGTGTCCTATGAGGTAAGTGCTATTATTATCCACACCATTTCATATATGAGAAAACTGAGGCTCACAGAATGACCCAGTTGGGGCCACAAAAGTGGCTTAGCAGGGAAGCACTTAAACCCAGGCCGCCTGCCCTGCATACAGCCTCAGATCCACTGTGTCACCTGCCTTCTGTGGCAGCCAAGAAGGGGTCCTAGAACCTCGATCCCCATGGCTGTTTCTCAGTTGTCTGGGGGTCCTGAGTGTAGCAGAGACTGGGCCATGTTCCATGGAAGTGTGAGGTTCCTGTCCATCGGCCTTGCCGGGTATGGTGCCAGCCCAGTGTAGGGTATAGCAGTGGGCACACTAGTTACTTTTGCTGATGTGTAGTGAACCCAAGACTCAGAGCAGAGCAGACGTCAGCCTGGGGGAAGAGTCCATTCCCAACCCCATAGGCAGGACAATTGCTGGTGCCCCATTTTCACTAGTATCAGGCACTGCGCCCAGAAAAAGTGCTTCTGGCCCAGGAGAGGAAGATGAAGTCAGTTTTAGAAAAGACTTTATAATTTATACCACACTGCTACAAGTTCGGGGGGTGGCCTGTGAGCCCATGTTGGGCCACAGGGTTCTTGGCCTTCCACAGGATAACATGCATTTCCTTGTTGGGACTTCACAGAACCTCATGCTTCAGACTGTGACCTCTAAGGTAACCCCTTCCCTTTTGGGAATGGACGGGCCTGCTGGGGGCTGCCATTGTGCTACTCTGGCCCTGACTGCCTTTATTCCAAAGTGAGACACAGCCTCTGTCCTTGCTGCCTCGGTCTCCCCAGCTTTTCGTCTGCAGCTGGTCTTGGGGAAAAGTCTCTGTATTTCCTGGGGAGGGAAGGCTGTGGTCAGTGGAACAGCTCTGGGGAGATGTGCCTGGCCCTAGAAGCCTCCAGTAGAGGCCTAGGTTTGGGTTTTTCTGCTAACCCGCAAGGTCAGCCGTGCTTGGCTCGGGGCTAACAGTGTGGTGCGCGTGAGAGAGGCCACTACAGTGGGGTGCTGGGGAAGCAGGTTACCACAGGTGCTAAGAGGCCAGCCTGGCTTCAGTGAAAGCCTTATTCAGAGCTGCTGACCTCCTTCCATACATGAGCTTAGGGCTTCTGTTCTTGAGAGGAGGAGGGGAGGCCAGCAAGGCCAAGTGGCCTCGTGTGGCTGCTGTAGAAGACAGAATCAGCAGAGCCGGTGTGCGGATGGCCAGGGAGAGGGGAGCACACTTTGGCTGCAGGGCACCCTGGGCAACCTGGT
Organism: Petromus typicus; assembly: GCA_004026965.1. Classification (NCBI taxonomy): domain Eukaryota; kingdom Metazoa; phylum Chordata; class Mammalia; order Rodentia; family Petromuridae; genus Petromus; species Petromus typicus. The sequence goes on along the minus strand of PVIR01018951.1, from coordinate 27,446 downwards.
GTTCCTGTGTCTGTCTCTGCAGTGTGGGCCAAAGAGGCAGAGCTGGCTAGGCCTTCCAGTGAGGCTGCCAGGCCGCTGGGAAGAGGAGGTGACAGTTCACCAAACTTGACCTTGCTCTTCTGACCCAGTTGCCAGGCTGGAAGCTGTAGGGAAGGCCTGGCAGCCCCTCCCTCTGCATGCTGCCTCTCCCGGAGCCTCTCGGAGCAGCCACGTTGACGGAATCCTCCAGTGCCCTCCTCCAGGGACGGGAGACCGGCTCTTGGCAGCTCCCAGCTCCCCACTACCCGCCCTGCCGTGCCTCACACGCCTGTGGTATGTGCCAATGACAGGCTAGTTCCATGTCCTGAGGAGGCCCAGCCCTAAGTGACTGCACTTAGAAAAGAACACACCAGGACCGCTACTGTGGCCCCGGGATTGGGAGCCACAGCCAGCGTCCCCACATAGACACGATGCCTGGCTCCAGCCCGGTGCCCCTGCCCTGGCTCTTGGCCTGAGGTGGGGGTGCCCAGAGACGTGAGCGGTCAGCTTTGCTTTCCATTTAGCCCTCAGTCATTGGCTGATTTTTATTGAGACCCTTCTTGAGTCACTTTCTAACATTTCTGTCTACCTTTTAGGGTGATGGCTTCAGTGTACTGAGTTTACTGCCCTTGTTAAGAAGCATTGGTTTTTATTAACTTCTGAAACCATATCTGGGCTTCAAGAAAAGTCCAGCTAGCTTCCAGGAGAGGGTCAGGAGACGATCCTAGGCCTGGGGCACCAAGGGCAAAGCAGAGAGGGGTGCATGGGAGGAATGGGAGCTGTTGTGAGTGGGCCTCGGCCTCCTGTTCTGTGACTGTGATAGTGGGATGCACTAAGGGGACCGTCAGAGTTGGGGCCCCTGATGCCATTGTTGTCAGGGGTCCTAAGCATCAGAGTGCTGCTGAGAGCTGCTCAGTGCCGCTGCCCTGAGACCAGAAGCAGTTAGTTGTGTTTACCCCCAGCCACCTGCAGATGTGGCTGCCACGGGCCCCAAACTGGAGAGTAAAGATGCCATAAGGGCTGGCAGGAAGGGAGGTGGCAGGAGTCACCTCCCACAGACTGTTGAGCAGGCTGTGGAGTTGAAGGAACGTGGCAGAGTTTGAAGAGCATGGCCCAGCAGTCGGAAGGACTCGAGAGTTGAACGTGGCTCGGTCACCTGTAGGAGCAAGTCTGGAGACCCCAGAGTCAGGAGTGGCTCAGACTCTCCTGTGTCTGCCAAGTGCCAGGCAGCAGGAGGTGACCATGAACAGCCCTCCAGGTTGGGGGAAAAGTGATGGCGTCACACGTCTGGAACTAAGAAATGAAGCCGGGAAGAAGGGCTTGGACTTCTCAGAGGGGGACCCCCAACGGCTTCCAGAAACCGAGCTCCAGACAACACTCAGGTACACACAGAGCATGTCGAACTGTTAGGCCACTTTGGTGCTTCCTGTCCCAAACGTGAGGCCACTTGGGTCTAGAAAGGGGAAGTAGCCTGCCCCAACCACCTGTAGGATCCCAGCAGAGGTCCAGCATTCTGGAGATCTAGAGCTCTGCTTGCATCAGCCCTATATTTCAGGCATTTCTCCCTGGACCCATTTCTGTCTCCTGTCCTTGCCCCCACCTCTGGGGAAGTATGTATGTTACCTGTGGCATGAAGAGATGACCAGGTGGTCCTCAGCCTGGGCCTCTGTGTGTCCGATCTGTCTTCCTCCTGCCAGGTGATCTGATGTCCCCAGTCACCTGCTCTAGGGGGCCCATGGATGACACCTGTCTGCTGGGATTAGAGGGGTTAGTACTTAGGTGTTCCCTTCCACCGACATCCCGGGGGCTGGTTCCTCTACCCTGAGCACTAATTGAATCAGGAAATAGCAGAGTCCACATTTCCCAGGGGTTAAAAATAGTCACAGCCTTTCAGGCAACATCATTTCTCTGGAAAATGTGCCATGTCCCTCTCCACTCCCCTCCCTCCTTTCTCTGTATTTAAATGACATCCTGAAATAGACTTGGTTTCTGGAGGCTGCTGGCCTCCTGGGAGACAGAGCATCATGGTCAGGGCACCCAGGGGTGGGCAGGTCTTGCTGAGCAGGTATCAGGCCAAGGGAATATGGCAGCAGTAGGGACTTGGCAAATCAAAAAGGGCCACCTTAACCAAAGGGTAGCGTGTAAACAGCACAAGTGCTTCCTGGCAGGCCGGCTCTTCATGTGGCACGAGGGCAGTGGGGCTTGAGCACCCCAGGGCCGGGGTCCTCCAGGAGCGCTTCCGGAAGGCGTGCTAAATCAGGCCGTTGTGCCAGGAGTTGCTCTTCCTGTCTCAGTCGCTCCCAGGAAAATGGGCTCATGTGTTGGAAGGTAGTGAGGAGGTTTGTTCTGGAGGTGGCCTGCCAGACACCGGAGCCTATGTCGGGAGGCCCAATGTCTGCTTTCTGACAAAATCTTGCTGACAGCGGCTGACAGTGTCGAGTGAAGGGTACAGGGATAGGTCAGACATATTACATCTTACCTTGCAGCTTTCGTAGAGTGAGTCAGATCTGATTTTATACCCCAGACTCCCTGGATGTTTGGAACTAGGCAAGATTTTTGTATTTTTTTACCCCCAGTACAAGGAATTGAACTGAGGACCTTGTGCTTGCCAGGCAGGCATGCTATATCTCCAGCCCCTCTTTGTATTCTTTAAGCATGATGTCCTTGTCTGTAAAATGGGAGTAGTCACAAAAGCTAAAACCACACAGGCCAGTTCGTGCCTGAGAATGTGTCCCGGGTTTATCCCAGTTTTAGCCTTCCTGAAGATGTGTAGAATACATCAGACAGCAGTCCTGTGAGCAAGTGTGGGTGCCCTAGGAGGACAGTGCAGGTCAGTGACCTGCCCAGATGCGCTCGGTTGAGTGAAGACCCAGGCCACCTTGACCAGTCAGGCTTCATCCAGGTGCCGCTGCAGGACTCGCAGGGAACCCCCGGCTCAGTTCAGAGCAGCACCGGGAAGTGCCAGGTCATGGGAAGCTGGGACAGAAGAGCTCGCGGGGATCCAGCCAGGTCCCTGGACAGACTCGCTTTCCAAAGACACCTTTCCAGAACATGTCTCCCAGGGCATCTGCCTCAGTCAGCCAAGAGCAGTGGGGCTCCCTCTTCCGCCACTGCTGGGGGACTGAGATGGGGACAGAACCAGTGGTCTGAACAGGATGGAGGCACTCCAGGAAGCAGCCTGCTAAAAACGCAGGGAGAGGCTGGGACAAAGAAATTGAGAGAGAGGATTCAGGACAGAGGCCAAAGTCAGAGGTACCATTGGGGCCAGTAGCACCCTTGGCAGTGAATATTCTGGACCGGAGATCCTGGGGAGAGGGTCCTCCCCAGAGATACCTGCTTCTCCCCACACGGCCTTCTCCGTCTCCTGTCCTCACTTCACTCCCTTCTGACTGCTGACTGACTGATCATGGCCGGGACCACAGCTGCCCAGACACAGGGCCTAAAGCCAGCCAGATGTAGCACCCAGGCTCTGTCTGAGGTGACAGAAGGTGTGGGAAGGACTCTGACTCTGACTGACCCAGATCCAGTTTTCCTTCCATGGGGGCAGTGGCCTGTTCAGAGAAATGATGGTGAGACCATGAAGTGCACAGAGATGTCCTCAGGCAAGGTGGCCGGAGAGCTGGAAGAGACTGAGTTCACAGGTCCCCAGCTACCAACTGAGTCAGGCGTCTCAGTCTCACATCGCTGTCCTGTCTGCAGATGAGACCCTGAGGTGCAGGACCACTGTGAGGGCTTCAGCCAGGAGGCCCAGGCCTTGGGGGTGACAACAGAGGGGACCTGAGACTGTTTGTGTAGGTGCTGAGAAAGAAAAGATGCTAAAGGCTAATTACAAAGCCTTCTAGAGTCAGGGGGTGTCTCATTTGCTTTCTGCTAAACTGATGAGGACTTAATTAACAGCTGAGAAATCATTTAAAATAATGTTTGAAAATAGGTCAGAGGTAATTTAAGGTGAACACCATGGAGAGGCTGGTGACTCACCTCACGTTGCTGTACTAAAACTTCTGCCTTATCTAGTGATTTGTGTGAATGAAGTGCTTCCTCATTTTCATTATTTAAATGAAAACCAAAAAATTTTGAAGAGAATTGGTACTAAACTTCATTCTAGCACAAACTTAAGATTCATAGAGATACGTGAACTAAAACAGGAAAGGATGTTCTACCTATTTGACTCAGAGGAAAGGTTCCACCAAAATGCCACTTTGTTGCTTGGTATTTATTAAAATTTGTTGTGTAGTGTAGTGTGTGTGTGTGTGTGTGTGTGTGTGTGTGTGTGTGTGTGTGTATGCGCGTGCGCGCACTGCTAATCATGGCAAAGTAATAACGAATCCAGAAATACTTCATATATTCATTGATTCTGTTAGTCTTAGGAAATTTTCATCTTGATGTATTTTGGAGGCAAACTATAATAGGGTGCTGAGTAAAAGGCTAGAAAATTATGAACTAAGAGGCATCTCTTATGGAGAAATGGAACAGAAATATAAATCCAAACAGAAAAAGACAAAGCAGGCTTTCTGCAAGGAAAAGAACTTGTTTGTATGTTTTTAAGTGGATGCTAGGGGGTATCAAATCACTATGCTAATTATATTCCTCTGCATACATTTAAGAAATGATGTAATGGTTTTAAGATATCAATATTTACATTATTGTGGAAATTATATTCCTTGGAGCTATTTACACTTGCTATAGAAGTGTTGGCTTAAAAATACTCTTGGGAATACGTAGTTTTTCAAAATTATTTTGCTGGTGTTCAGGCAAAATGGTCTGAAGGCCACTGAGGGAGAGACTGAATGAAGTCCTGAAAGCCCTGTGCCCCCAGCTCTCCCCCCCCACCCTCATGGGGAGCTGCAGCCTAAGTCTGGGGACCTGTGGAGGCTTCACCTGTAAGGAGCCAGCCGCCCAGCCCATTGAGTCCTCATAGTGACCCAAAAGGCCAGCTCTGTTACTGGCTGCGGAGTACACAGGAGGCTCAGCAAGGTTCCAATCTGCCCAGGTCCTGCTGCTGAGAGCTGCGCAGCCAGGGTTCAAACCCAGGCAGCTGACTCCTGAGAGCAGACACTTATGTGCATGACACCACCTTCCCATTCAGCAGCTCCACATGCACCTGCACCGAGAGGCTCCATCTCCTCCGAGCACTCCTTTTTGGGTAGTTTTATGAACTTCAGCTGATGCATCTGTGAAATGGATCAATAGCACCTGTCTCAAAATGTAGCAGTCAGACAACGCCTTACGCCTTATGACTGGCAAGCACCCTTCAGAGTCCCTGCCTCCTCCTCAGAGAATCTTTCATTAGCCAGGGCCGAGGGGCCTAGGTGCTGGAGCTGGTGTAAGAGGTTACACTTCAAGACAGAATCAGGGCCGGGGATTTAGCTCAGTGGTTCTGGCACCTGCCTTGCAAGCGCAAGGGCCCAGGTTCGATGCCCCAGTAACCATATACAATACTGAGTGTGGAGACTCACGTCCAGCAGCAGTCAGTACCACATACCACAGTGCCAGGCGTGGTGGCTCACACCTGTAATCCCAGCACTCGGGAGGCAGAGGCAGGAGGATTGCTGTGATGTGAGTTGGAGGCTGAGCTCAGGGCCAGCCTGAGTTACAAAGTGAGACCCTGTCCTCAAAAAAAAAAAAAAAAAAAAAAAAGAAAGCATCAGTCTTCTACTTGGCTGCTCACCAGCCAGGAGAGTGCTAGCTTGGTCCCTGAGCTGCCCCTCCCACTCACTGACAGTCCCTCCCTCTTTCTTTCTCTGCAGTTGGATCCGCAGACTGTAGAAACCAAGAACTGGCACACGGATGTGATCGAGATGAATGGGGTGAGTACAGGAGGTAGGAACTGCCCAAACAGTGGGTGTCGTCCTGCCCCCACCTCCCTCAGCACCACCCTGCTCCCCTCTGCCCACGCCCTTCCCTTTCCCCGCTGCAGTTGTTAGTGGAGTCCTGAGAGTAGAAGAAGTCCTGGACAGGGAGACCCCTGTGTTTGGGGGTACTCCTCAGACCCTCATACCCTGGGTGCTTTGTGCTTGCCTGTCTCCCAACCAGATTAAAGTGGAATTCTCCATGAAATTCACCAGCCGGGACATGAGCCTGAAGAGGACCCCATCCAAAAAGCAGACTGGTGTCTTTGGGGTGAAGATCAGTGTGGTGACCAAGTAGGTGCTGTTTGGTATCAAGAGTGCTGGCATCGGCCCCCTGGTCTCCATCAGTCCCTGCCTCCCAGCACCCCCTGTACATGCAATGTACACAGTACATACTTAGTCTCACACACAGACACAGACGTAGACACACAGCCGTGCAGTACAACAGGCAGCCAGTTTGGAGGCTGAACTGTGGAGATACGTTCTCTGGCCGATTCAGCACTTCAGTAACAGAGTGATGATGGAAACAGTGGAAGATAAGGGAGAGGCACAAACTGTTTGTTTCTTCTAATAAATGGGAAGATTTGGTGGTGACGGTAGGCTCACACTTGGGCTTGGAAGCAACAGGCTGAGGTCCAAGGAATGGCCGTCCCTGGGGAAAGGGCAATGCTATCGGTCATGCCACCCCTCTGTGCCCCTTGTCTCCAGGTCCTTCTCAGTTCCCTTCTGCCTCTTGTTCCCCAAAATCCCTTTTTTCTCTTGAGGTTCTAAGAATTGAATTCAGGACCCCACGCAAGTGCTCTGCCACTGAGTTATGCTCCTACCCCACCTTAAGTGTTTGGTTTTTGTTTTGCTTTGTTTTCTTTTGGTTTTTTGAGACAGGGTCCTGCTATGTAGCCCAGGCTGACCTTGAACTCACTATGTAGCCCAGGCTAGGCCCATACTCACAGAAATCCTCCTGCCTCTGCCTCCCAAGTGCTGAGATTACAGGCGTGTGCCATCATCGGCAGCATTTGATTTGAAGAGAACGTTCCTTCTCAAGGCCTTTGGGCTGTCTTCCAGCACTCCCTCCTGCCTGTGTCCCTTGCTGTGCCTCGGCAGGTCAGGCTTGGCAGGCAGAGTGGGACAGGGGATGGCCTCTTCCTCAGCCCTGTCCTTGCCCCGCTCATGACCTAGAGGTTAGAGCTACCTTAGCCCAGGTTATGCTGGAGCAGGGGGCTGGATAGTGCACCAGGCATTGCAAGATCCTCTCTACCTAACCCTTGTGTTCCTTGTGTCCAGGCGGGAGCGCTCCAAGGTGCCCTACATCGTGCGGCAGTGTGTGGAGGAGGTGGAGAAGAGAGGCATCGAGGAGGTCGGCATCTACCGGATATCAGGGGTGGCCACAGACATTCAGGCGCTGAAGGCCGTCTTTGATGCCAGTGAGTCCGGGGTCCCAGCTGATTGGCGTGGGTGCCCAAGAAGGTTGGGAGGAGAACTCAGTGGGGCCAGGAGGCCTCCTCCTCTGTGGAGCCTGTGACCTGCAGTCCACCATGGCACAAGACAGACTGTTGCTATGGCAACCGCACGTCCTGTGTTTTCTTACATAATCTTCTCCACTCTAATCTCCTATCCACTGCTAACAGCTGAGAAAAGGATGGAGCTCAAAGGGGCCAACTCACTTGCCTGGGGTTCTTCCAGTTCATAGATTTGGAGCCTGACTTCAAATCAAGTCAGAACTTTCTGACTCCAAAATTGTGTTCCCAGCTTTTGTGCTGTGCTTAATATCTAGTGAGCTGCAGGGAAATTACAGTGCTGAGCCTGGGCTTGCTGGCTCAGGCCCCCCTCTGCCCTTGTGCAAACCCCTTGGTGGTGGGGACCAACCCTTCTGGTTTCCTTTCCCCCCGTTCTGCTGGTCAGGCTACAGCAGCAGCAGCCGTCAGTGGTTAGGAAGCTTGAAGTGGCCAGTGATGTGTCCAGGTGGAGAGAGGCCCAGCAGGAAGGCTCAGGGTGGAAGACAGGGCAGGCCTGGAACACACTGCCACATGACTCTCCTGTGCGACCTGGAACCTGGAACTTTGTCAGAACATGAGTTTAGGTGTGAGGAATGTACACGGCCTTCCAAGGAGAGGCTTGGCCATGGGAAGATTCCAGTTGGAAGGAGGGCGTGTGCCACGTGGTATGGATGTGGCCCAGGGACTCTGGATGACAAGTTAACTCCCCTTCCCTTCTCTGGGAAGCCACACTAGACGGACTCAGCCTGGCTCTCTCTGCTCCCTCAACCCCCAGCCGACAGAGCCAAGTCACAGAGCCTGTGGCCACTACCTACATCCTGTCTTTCTGGAGGGGACAAGAGGCAGAGATGAGGCAGGTGGGGGTTGGCCTTAGGAACTAGGTAGAAGTGGATGAACGGGGCCAGCACAACCCCTGACCTACTGCCCTCCTCTGTAGATAACAAGGATATCCTGCTGATGCTGAGCGACATGGACATCAATGCCATTGCTGGCACCCTCAAGCTGTACTTCCGGGAACTGCCAGAGCCCCTCCTCACAGACCGGCTTTACCCAGCCTTCATGGAGGGCATCGGTGAGGCTCCTATGGTCCTCAGGGAGAGGTTGTGCCAAGCAGGCCTCCCCAGGAAGCAAAGTCCTTGCCCGCTGACCTGTTCGCTGCTGCCTGTGTGGCTGAGGGGCCCAGGGGTGCGGTATGGGCTTCTGGGGCACAGCACAGGGGCTGGTCCCTTTCTCCCTGCCCCTCACATCCCTGGGGGCAGCTTCTTTTTTTTCCTTGCATACTAACCTGCTGAGATATGCGGGTTCTTAGGGGAAACTCCCCTGAAGTGGGCCAGCAGAGGCTAGCTCCCCAGAACCAATGAAGAGGTGGGTTTGAGCCTGAGGGAACTGCAGCTGGCTGGTGCTGGACTTTCCAAAACTGCTTATCTGTGCCAGGGGCACTGGCCACCTACTTGGGCCAAATCCAGACCTGGCACATCCCTCTTGCCTTTTCATTTCCCGGGGCAAGAAGGGCTTCATTTCCCACCAAGAGTGAGGAGCCCCAGAGAAAGCTGCTTGCTCCCACGATCCAGCATCTGAGGCGGTGACAGAGAACGTGTTCCCATCCCTGGCAGCATGTGCCATTATTGGGGCTACCCTGGGGGGCCAGATCCAGTGCAAGAGGAGAAGGGAGATTATAATGACAAGGTACTAGTTGTGTAGGCCCTCCTGAAGGAACTGGCTAACAGGCCATCCAGGTACCTGGCCTCCCAGGCAGGACCTGCTCCTCAGAACCTACATTCTCCCTTCCCCCAGTGGTTCCTACAACATCATCTCCATCCCAGGATCTGAGCACTACCCAACTCTTCTCTCTCCACAGCCCTGTCAGACCCTGCTGCCAAGGAAAACTGCATGATGCACCTGCTCCGCTCCCTACCCGACCCCAACCTCATCACCTTCCTCTTCCTGCTGGAACACTTGAAAAGGTAAGGGCAGCATGCAGCCGGGGGGCTGGGGGTGGTCTGCAGCTAGTACAGATGCACGAGTCCAGCCCTGCCTGGGACCCTGCTTCCCCAGCGCTGCCTCACGGTGCCAGCTTCTGCTGGGCCCTTTGCAACAGGGTGAAGCTTTGCCTTTCAGCTTTGAACAGGGTCTTGCTAAGCTGCCCAGGCTGGGTCTGAACTTGGGGTCCTTCTGCCTCAGCATCCCAGAACACTGGGATTACAGGCATGTGGCACATGTCCCAGCTTGCTTTTCAATTTCTTGCATTCACAGTCTTCTGTTTGGAGAAATGTGTGGGTCCTGATAGAGGCCTTAACCACTGGCCTTAATCTCCAGATCGGCAGGCCTAGAGCAAGGGCCACAGATGAAACTTTATGGTGGTTGGGCTCGCTTCATGTGGTCGGTTTTACAATTTTTCAAGTGAAGTGGAATGAGCAGAATCAGGGTATCATGTAGGCAGTGAGCTAAGTATTGTTTTGTTCAGTTACCATGTGGTGTACTGGGCTATAGCAAAAGATATTTGTTATTATGGGTCACAGTCGAGAGCTCAGCCTGTCTCTTAACAGGTAGTGAAACCAAGTCCCCAAACCCAGCATGGACTATTTTGCTTATAGATCCATCCTTAGAGCCCACATCTTCTACATCCTCAAGGAAGACCCTTCTCACCTTCCCCCAACCCCTCCCACAGTCAGAGGTAAACCGGGAGCTGTTCACCTTGACATCTGCCCTTTCAGAACTAAAAGGTATTTTCTTCACTCACTGTCGACTCTGGGCCCAAGTCCAGGCCTGAGTGCCCCAGAGGGCTGCTCTGCGCTACAGTGCCCACAAGGTCGGCCCCACTCTGTAGTCCAGGCTTTTGCTGTAATGTAGCCTGGCCAAGCTTGTGAAGGCCAGTGGAGACCTGGATGCCTCTAGGGCTGGTGTCTTGTTTTTCCCATTATGAGACATTTTCCCTCTGGTTTGGCCAGGACCAAAGCCCCAACCAAGTCCCAAATAGTTTGGCGAGCATCCTGGAGAGGAGGTAGAGGAGGAGTGGGAAAGGAAAATTCATTAGGTTTTCCACCCTGGGAACTGGGCACAGTCTGTTCCCACATCTGGGCCCCTGCCCGGAGCCATGTGCATGTGTGTCTGTGTGTTGCAGGGGGGCCGGCCCGCAGCACAGCTGCCTCTTGGCATCATGGTGTTTGCCGGTCTCCACAACAGTCGGCAGGCGCATCTGTGGCTGCTGCCCAGAGGGAGGGACTGGTGGTGTCGGAGGGAGTGGCATGAGCAACACTGCCCAGGGTGACTGTGTCTCGGGCCCAGAACCATTTCCCAAGGTGGGGGGAGGCCCTAGTTTCTCGACATGGTCAGTGGTAGGGTGCCTCCCTAGATACCAGCCACAAATGGCAACTCCTGCTGTCACTTGGGGGACATAGAAAGAGCATCAGGCCTGTTATGCAAGGAGCAGGCAGAGTCCAAAGGGAAGCAGTGCTGAGGTCCCCTGAGCAGGCTTTTCTGGAGCAGCAGGGAGGACAGCCCTGCGCTCTGCCTGGGGCTAAGGCTGTTGCTCCGTGGCTCAGCAGGCAGAACTCCAGGCCCAGCAGCGAGGTTCCAGGCTTCCCCACTTCCCCATCGTCTTCTCCAGCCCCTCCTCACAGCTGGGCAGCTGGATCCTGGGTGCCACAGTTACTTTCTCGTTGCCAGGACAAAATACCCAACACTCACAACTTCAAGGAGGAAGGGTTTATTTTAGCTCAGTTTGTAGAGGTTTCAGTCCATAATCAGCGGGCTCCAGGGCCGGGTGGGTTGGCAGATGGACAGCAGCAGAGAAACAATTCACGGCTGGGCAGACAGGAAGAAGCAGGTGCTCAACACAGGAGTGTTTCCTACCAGGCTTCATGTGCTAGCGTCACAGCCAGGCATAAACCCATCAATGGGCTAATCCAGCACCACACACCGAAGTCCAGTCTCTTCCCCAAAGCCCCACCTAGGAGTGCGTGAGGCCTGACAGAAGGGTTCAGAACATGAGTTCTTGGGCAGAAGGCCAGCTTCACACTCAGGACCACATAGCACTTTCTAGCTGTGTACCTGTGAGCAAGTCACTTAATGTCTTTGTACTTTGTTTTCTTCACCCCTGCCGTGGGGATGACGATGCTAATAGTACTTACCTTAAAGGATCATAACAAGTGTGTGTGTCATGGCTGGGAAAGTTCTCCAAACAGAAACTGTTTTGTCCAAGGCAAAGAAGTTGGAGATGGCAGCTGTAGTCCTTCTGACCTGACAATTTCCCATTCACTCAGCAGGCAGCCTGCAAGCTGGGAATCTGTTACAGCAATACCCTGGATGTAGCTGGGGCCTCAGCCGCCTGACTCAGCGTCCATCCCCCCAGCAGGACTCACCTCTGGAGAGGGAGGCGAGCTGACCCCTCCAGGAGTTCCAACAGCTAAGTCCCAGGGTCCCAGAGCCCAAGTGGCTGCAAAGGAATGACTTTGTTCTCCCTGCCCTCCTCTTTCAGGGTTGCTGAGAAGGAACCCATCAACAAAATGTCACTTCACAACCTGGCCACTGTGTTTGGCCCCACGTTACTGAGACCCTCGGAAGTGGAGAGCAAAGCACATCTCACATCAGCTGCAGACATCTGGTCCCATGATGTCATGGCACAGGTACCACCAGCACTGCCTGGGCCTGCAGCTGACAGAGGGCCAGAGAGATGCTGAGTCCCCCCACCTCTGGCCTCCTGAGCAGCCGAGTAGATGTGTAAGATGCTACTAAGGGGGCCAGGGATATAGCACAGGGTTCCGGCGCCTGTCTTGCAAGCGCAAGGGCCCAGGTTTGATCCCTGGTAACCACATAACAATACTGGGCGTGGAGACTCACCCCAGCAGCAATCAGTAGCACATACCACAGTGACAGGTGTGGAGGCTCACGCCTGTAATCCCAGCACTCGGGAGGCAGGGGCAGGAGGATTGCTGTGATGTGAGCTGGAGGCTGAGCTCAGGGCCAGTCTGAACTACAAAGTGAGACCCTGTCTCAAAAAACCTTAAAAAAAAAAAAAAAAAAAGATGGGCCGGGGAGTTAGCTCAGTGGTTCCGGCGCCTGTCTCGCAAGCGCAAGGACCCGGGTTCGATTCCCCGGTAACCACATAACAATACTGGGTGTGGAGACCCACACCCAGCAGCACCAGTACCACATACCACAGTGCTGGACGTGGTGGCTCACGCCTGTAATCCCAGAACTCGGGAGGCAGAGGCAGGAAGATTGTGATGTGAGTTTGAGGCAGAGCTCAGGGCCAGCCTGAACCACAAAGCGAGACCCTGTCTCCAAAAACCTAAAAAAAAAAAGATGCTACTAAGAAAGCAGGGCTTCAGCCAATCCTGCTCTCCCGGGTGGAAAAGAAATGTGAGAGTCCTGAGAATGTCAGTCCCAAGTGCGAACTGCTTTCTTGGGAGGGCCTTAGTCTCAGAAAGCAGGTCCCCAGGGTGTAGGAAACTTCTGGGGGTCTTATCCTTGTGCATGAAAGCTCTGGGGTTGCTCTGAGAGACAAAACAGGGTTGCCAAGCCCAAACCAACCTCAGTCCCCTTAGGACTGGGTTGGAGCACTGGCCTGCCTCCTCCACTCTGTCCTCTAGCGCCCTCTAGTGCGACAGTGGGCTAATACTGGAGCTTCCAAGAGGAAGGTGTGGCCAGAGCCGGCCTGGGACAAGAGTTGGCTCATTACTTCGCCAAGGGATCATAACTGTGCACCAAATCAAATGACGAAAGACAGGAGGACAAAGGTCCTACCCTCAGTCTATCCTGTCTTCCCACAGGTCCAGGTTCTCCTCTACTACCTGCAGCACCCCCCCATTTCCTTCGCAGAACTGAAGCGGAACACACTGTATTTCTCCACTGATGTGTAGCCTGAGGCCGGGGTGGCTGTGGGGGATGGTCAGAGCCAGCCCCTCCAGCCCGGCCCAATACAGACTTGAAAGACTGCAACAGAAATTCCCCAGCCCAGCACTCTAGACTCCAAGGGAAGCCAACTTCCAAAAACTGGAATCTGTGCATCTTTGTGCCACCTTGTACAAAGCCAGCTGACCAGCCCCCAGCCTCATCGCCACACCCTGGCTCCTGCCCTCTGTACCTCTAGTCGTGTCTGATGCTCCGTGCTATTCGGGAATTGTTTTATGTATATTTGTCATGCAGAAAAGGCAGTGACCAACCTGGTGTGGGCACACAGACAGCCTGCTTTGTTCTTTCATTTCTCCTGAAGCTTTCTTTCTTCCCGAGTCCAGTTCAAGGGCTTTTATTTGGCGCTGTGTAATTGCTGTGTTTTCCCCTCGGCCCAGACTGCAGCCTCCCCTCAGTGTTTTCCACCTTCTCCTTTCCAGCCTGCCGCATGCATGTGCAGCCATGGTTTTCGCTCCATCACCTGGAAAGTTGTGCCGAGGTCCAGGCAGTGGTAGCCTGTCCGATGCTGCTCTCCACTGCCCTCGGCCTCTCCCACCCTCTACCTGTGGAAGCACACCTGCTTTGCCTTGCTGCCTGTGCAAATGTTGGACAAGGAGACAGACTCAAACTAATCCTCAGCTTAGCACAGAGCTGGAGAGCTGATTTCTGGAATTTTCCATTTGGGAATCTCCATTTCTGGGGTTTGTCTGTTCTGTCTCCTGCCTGCCAGTGAGGCATCTTTGACTGTTTCTTCTACTGCTGAATTTTCAGTTCCTTTTCTCCAGGTGTTCGATTTCCTTTGAGTGTGAAGACTCACAAGTGACCTGCTGTCAAGAGAGCCAGAGGGTCAGAAAAGCATCTGAGGAAGGCGGTAGTCGGCTATGCCATGAAGCACTGGTGGCCTAAGTCAGGAGGAAGCAGCTGTTATTAGGAAAGAGTTGGAAGGGCTTTCCTTGTGGCCCGGGCGTCCTGGAGGGTGACTACTGTGGCTGAAGTAGGTGTCCAGAAGCAAGCAGGCTCTGTCCTAGAGGCTGCCCGGCACCTCACATACCTCGTGGTACTTTTGCCTTAGATTTTTCACTCTCTCCCCAGCCAAGCACTGCCACGGGGCAGCCCCCACTGCCACGTGTGCTCCAGGGAAAGGACGGCACAATCCACCAACTGACATGGTGCTGCCCCTAGCCCATGTGCCACCTTGTGGGTGAACTCTGGGAAACTGCAGAAGTTGAAGGATGATGAGGAAGCACAGGCACCTACCTGCTTCTGTAGGGCTGGGGTCTTGCTGGGCTTTCATGGTGACCCTGCTTCAGCACAGGGGATCAGCAGGTGCCGATCCCAGCCTCGAGGCCCACTACTCAGTACTAGAAAGGAGTGAGATTTATTCCAAAGCGCCGTTTCCTTTCTGAGCAGCAGTCATACCACAGGGAGGTAAGGCCCAGCACAGCTGCTTGGCTCTCCTGTGTGGCAGAGAGCTGTCGATTCCAGGGCCTCAGAACTGGGGGGAGAGCAGCTCCCATTGCTTGTGCTCAGGGCTAGGTCTAAAGGGTTTGTTGGCCCCAAAGCTGTGGTGTTCGTTCGGCAGGAGGCAGGGACCTTTCAGATCCTGTTTATACCTGTTGCCTTCAGCAGAATGGTATATTCTTTGTACACTGGAGGAAAGAAATGCTCGTTACCCACCTCCCTGGTAGCAGCTCCGCAAGGGGCTCCACTTCCTGGGCCAGTAGGTGACAGATGCCATTGAGTCAAGATCCTAGTGTCTGACCGTTCCTAAAGTCTCTGCTCAACATTCAGGTGTTGGTGGCAGCCGGGAAGGTTCTTTCTTCCAAAGGGTTGACAGTAACAAGTTAGAGGCCCAAGGAGAGCTGGGTCTACCCCCAAATGGGTACCTTCTGCCTCCCAAATGAGGAACATTTGCTTCTCAGCATTAGGTAGCTTTTGCAGCCCCTCGCTTGCTTAGGCAGTATGCTAAGAGGAAGGCTGGAAAGGCTGAGAAACGCAGAAGGCTCATAATATTTATAACTCCACCTCAAGTGGGAGGGTTGGGTGCCAGACCAAGCTGCACCAAGGAAATACCTGTTGGGTTCTCCTCAAAGACAGGGATTGTACAGCCCAGGACTCCCAGTCCCTGGGCCCAGCAAGGCAGCCTTTGCCAACTGGACGTCAGGAGACAGGCTGCAGGAACCCCAGGCATGCTTGTCCTTGCTGGGCAACAGCTGAGGGCTACCAGTTTTTGCTGATAGAGGTAGTATGGGACCCTTCATTAATATTCAACTTTAATAAGCTGATAAGGATATATTTTTTTTTGTCTCTGTTCTGTTTCAACTTATGTAGATTATTATAAATTGATGTAAACCACGTGAGAGGAAAATGTTAATAAAAAAAAAAATGCGAAGTCCCAACATTTGCACAAAACTCAGCCCTGCGGTGTGGATGTTTGTTATTTTCAGTAGTCCAGGAAAGACCACCAATCTAAATATTTAATTCCTCCAGCTGCAACCACATGTGTCTCCAAGAACCTGTTTACCTAGTTAACTGTCCCTGAGTCTTCCTTTTGGGGACTGGGGCAAAGTGAGGCCAAGCCCTCTCCTTGCTCCTTACAGAGGAACAAGGTCAACTGCCAGGCAGGTCAACTGCCAGGTCAACTGCCAGGCAGGCTGCTGCTGGTCTCACCATCTGAATTTGCTACTACAGTTCTTGAGTATCTCACCACAGACCTAGACATCAATGTTCCTTAGGAGTTGGCAAAAAGCTGTCCTTTGATTTTCTGTAAACTTTTTTCTCCACACTTTCCTTGGAACTAGCGTATCTCTGGGCAGCCTTTTGGTCTATGAGCTTGTCTAGGAAGGAAGCTGCATCCCCCAGAGAACCCACCTTCCTTTTGGATTGCCAGTGAGGTCAACATGGGCTGCCACCAGCCTAAGACATTGGAGATTGTATTTATTCTGGAGATTGGAAACAGATGCCTTTGAAAATTGCTGTTTGGTTTATGAGCTCATACTAGCTTTCTGGCCATCTAAAACAGGAAGCTATTCATCGCTCTCGATTGAATAGTTAATGTGGACAAGACTTGGTGTTTTGAACTGATGTCTGGCTACTCATGGCCTCCAGCCTTATCTTTTGCCAAAGCAACTGTTAGCATTTCTTTTTCTTTCTTTCATTATTATTATTATTATTTTTTTTTTTTTTTTTTTGGTACTGGAGATCAAATTCAACCTTGTGAGGCAGGCGCTGGAACCACCAAACTAAATCCCTGGGCTTAGGGCAGCATTTCTTGTACCCCATCCTATGCACAAGCCTCATTGGAAAAAAATTGTGTGACTACTCTTTCTTCAAAGTGGTCTTAGGTATGAAGTATTTAGGGACAGCACAGGATACAATCTGAATTTGTTCTCTGAGCTCTGTGGAGTGCCGCCTGACCTAGCAAGATGAGACAGGCACCATGTAGAATTTACCAGAGAAGAATATGGGTCCCTCTGCTAGCTCACACTCATGCCAAGGAAACAACGGGCATTGGTAGGTGTTACCAGCCAGGCTTGACGTCATCACTCACATTCAGATATATACACAGCATGGCTGGATGCTGAAGCTGACTTTTTGAATTCTGATTAAGGTGGATGAATCGGAAGACAGAAAAGATAAGAAAGCAAACAGTCACAGACTGACTGAAGGAAGCCAGGATAATGTGGTCCCCACCAAGCCTACTGTCCAACTTCCAAAGTAAATCCCAAGGTGTCAGCAACAAGAGTGAAAGCAGCATGTACAGTAGCAGACCCTGCATGTGAAAGATTTTGTTCTGTTTTGTTACCTATGGCACACAATAGGACTCAGCTGTTATTTTCAGTACAAGACACAGGTCAAGTCAAAAACACAAAAAATTTTAAAACTCACTAAAAGTACAGAACAAGGGAGGTGGTGAAGAGTCTTCCCACAATGTCTGCTCTTAGCCATTAGCTGCTGGATGACCACAGAAGACCTCTTCACACATGTCCCTGAGCTGAGCCTGGGCAGGAAACCAACATGTGGTTCAGCAAACTGTAAGCATCCTATCCGAGAGCCTGGGAGGTTTCTCAGAAGAGGGCAGTGGGGATTATGTAGGGAATTTTAGTGTATCCTAGAAAGCATCGAGGCTGGGCTTTTGGGAGCAAGGCTGGCTGATGTAACAATGAGTCTTTTACAAACCTGAGAATCTCGCATTTGTAGATATCAGGAACTTTCTCACTCTTTCCTATTGGACTGTCACTATGGGCTACCAGGCATCATTTTAGGGGAATAAATACATTTAACAAAAATGACAGAATATTCAACAAAAACACATAATAAGCTGGATGTCATACTTTTACTATGCCCTGCCCTGGTATCTGCAGTAGATGTTTTTGGAGTTCCAAGGTAAAAGAGCTTCCTGGGCCTGTGTAAACAGGCTGCCACCTTCCTGTCCACAGCAGCAAACAATCCAAAGGCTGGATGCCATCAGGACTGGGCTTTTGTGGAACTTAATTCCTTTAACAGTCCATGTACAGAGTCCTCCTCTGCTTTTCAGAGACAATCGGGCATGGAACATCCCCTGAAAGCTTGGCGGAAGTCCAGGAGCAGCAGAGTATGGCTGCTCCAAAGGCCGGAAGCAGAGAGCCGCCAGGAAGTTCCCTCAAAACACCAGCTCTATGAGGGAAGACAAATGTCCAAAGCCCCTGAAGAAAGTGCCAAGTGGTACAGAAACTGTTCTCCAAGGACAGCTCCAGTCCTGGGCTGGCATCCTGCCCACAGGCCATCTCTTTTACCGGAGATAATAGTCAATTGCAGCAGAGAAAGCAGCAAAACCTCCACAGCCAATGGCCCCGGCCTTTAAACCAGCTGTAAAGCAAACAGAAGTAACTTCACATTACCTGTTGTGACAGATAGTGGGATCAGGCTACATTTACAAAAAGTTTCTACATCCTGTGATGCAAAGAAATCAGCTTAAGCATTCTTGGTTATTCAATCAGTGATGGCTCTGTGAGACTTCACTGACACAGTACAGATGATCTAAGCCAGTGTGCTTTATCTAACTGTACATTTACTTAACTTTTCTCATTCCAAAGAATTACGTTTCCAGTCTTATGGAAATGGATCCTCACAGGCAGGAAACTGGCTAAGAGAACCAGCCCTTGGAATCAAATGAAAGCATATGGCCTTTTATCCCAAACTGTTTATGGAATAAATTCCTAGGAAGGTGATCAAAGCAGTCCTGGAGGGAGCTTAGCTTCTCAGAGACCCTGAAAAAATTGAGCAATGAGAGACCAAAAGAAAAGCCATTTCATAAACCACATATGACATGTGAGGTGTAAAGGTAGGTTTTAAAGACATCAAATCATTCTGACTCAGAAGATGAGAGGCTTTTTGCCCTAGTAAGTCAGGATGCTTCTAGGTGAAGGGAAATCCAGGAGGAGATACTGCTCCTA
Organism: Petromus typicus; assembly: GCA_004026965.1. NCBI lineage: Eukaryota > Metazoa > Chordata > Mammalia > Rodentia > Petromuridae > Petromus > Petromus typicus. Next base: position 8,759 of record PVIR01018951.1, on the reverse strand, counting down.
GAAAAGTCCACTCCCTAAAGTCTACACTGCATTCTTGAATATGCTAACAGGAAGAAGTGATGGGGATCAGTTTTTTTTGTTAATTATGGTTGATAATCTAGCATTACTAGGATGTCTTAGGTTCTTAAGCTTTTTCTCTTTCAATTGTACTGAAGATTAAATCCAGGTCCCAACACATGGTAGGCAAATTACCATCAACTCACACTCCAACTCTCTTTTTTTTTCTTTTTAATTTTGAGACAGGGGGCCTGGGATTTAGCTCAGTGGTTCTGGCACCTGCCTTGCAAGTGAAAGGTCCGGGGTTCAGTCTCTAGTAACCACATACAACAATGCTGGGCATGGTGACTTATACCCCCCAGCAATCAGTACCACATACCACAGTGCAGTGGCAGGCATGGTGGCTCAAGCCTATAATCCCAGCACTCAGGAGGCAGAGGCAGGAGGATTGCTGAGTTTGAGACTGAGTTCAGGACCAATCTGAACGACAAAGCAAGACCCTGTCTCAAAAAAACTGAAAAAAAAAACAATTTGAGACAGGGTCTCACTAAGTGGACCACATTAAACTTGAACTTCGATCCTTCTGCCTCAGGCTCTGAAGTAACTGGAATTACAGAATGCACCACTGTACTTAGCTCTCAATGGATTGATTCTAAGATTTTCTAAGTGCAGAAAGATACTAACATTGTAATTCATATACAAAATTAAAACTGTTAACTAGGGCTGGTGATGTGGCTCAGTGGTAGAGTGCATGCTTTAAATTCACAAGGCAATAATAGTTTCCAACTCCAGAAAACAAAGCAAAACAAAACACCTGACGATTAGGTTAAATTAAGAAAAGTGTCTAAGTTGGGCATCATGGCATACTCCTGCAATCCCAACACTCCAGGAGGTTGATGCAGAGTGATCACAAGTTTAAGCCCAGCCTAGGTAACTTAATGAAAGTCTGTCTCAAAATCAAAAGTGGGCTGGGGATGTAGCTCTATGCAAAAGCTCCAGGTTCAATCTTACTACCAAGAAAGACAGGAAGCTGAGAGAAAGAAACCCTGAATACATGAAATGCCCGCAGCTGCAAGCTCAGCACACACTGTATATGCAGACAAACACGTAGACCTCTCTATTATCCTGCATACCAACACATTTCAATTTATTTACTGTGAAAGTTGTTCTACACACTCAATATGGGGGTGGTTCTTTTTCTAAGATAAATCTAGATCAGTGGTTCTTAGGTGGGACTGATTTGCCTCTTCCACCAGGGACTTGACAAATGAAAGAGTGCCATTAGCGTCTGGCTAAACATCCTACAGTGGACAAGAATGACTTCCCAACCCTAGTAAAGATTTATCTAATCCAAAATTTCAACAGTGCCAAGAATGAGAAACCCTGATGTAGATACAACCAAATTTCCACAACAGTTCACTCAGAAATGATCAGGATTTTGTTAGGAGGAAAGAATATCAAGTGTCCTTGGAACACTCAAATGTTTGGAAATCTCAACATCAGCACATTGGCCAAAACCACAAAAGAAAATCACTCACGGGCTGTTTACTAACCTCTGAAACCAATGGCTCCTCCAGTGATGCAGCCACTTATGACGCTGTTCTTCCAATCTGACTTTCCCCGGTACTGTGGGTGGAGAATTATAGTTTAGAAGCACAGCAATCCTGACCAGACAACAGAGGAAAAAACACAAGGTTTCCAGCTGGCTCATTTAGACTACCCAAAGGAAACCAAATCTTCAAAAGTACAGTAGTTCCCAGAATTTGAATATGCTCATAGATGCTTCCTGTAGGTGGCATCAGAGTGCAAAAACCAAGTGCAGTACATCTAAGAAGTAATCAAAATTTCATCTCATTTGCCAATAAATCTCATATATAAAGACTGGCACACTGGCACATGCCTGTAATCCCAGCTGTTTAGGAGACTGAGGTAGAAGATTGCTTGAGCAACAGCATAGCAAAATCCTATCTCAAAAATAAATCCATACACACACAAAAATTAACTGATAAGGGGGTACAGCTCAGTGGTACAGCAGTTGGCTAGGATCTGTGAGGTTCTGGGTTCAAACTAGAGCATCGAAGAATAAAAAAGATCATTAACTCCTCACCCAACAAAATCCAACAAAGAAATATCATAAACATACAAAAAGTCTATACTACAACCTATTTTATGGCAGTACAATCTGAACTGTATCTTGATGTTTCTGAACTACACTCTAGTAACAACATTACAAGTATTTATCTTTAAAAGTGAGATGGTGGCAGGCAAGCATTTCTTTAAAAGCAGCGAGACACTTACAGATTCTACCAAGCACTCAGTACAGGAAAACATGGCACCCACAATGGCAAAATTCTTGGCATAGGACATTCCTCTCTGCCCCATATCTTTAAGAACTTCTTTCGCAGTCGGTGTACGGTAAGGATCCTTAGGATCAAAGCCTACGTTGGTATCAATGCCAGCAGTGAACACCCCAAATGCACCTCCCAAAACAAATCCTAAAAGCAAACAGAGATGAAGATTTCCTTAGTGTGTTTTCTGGATTACTGTGTTGGGATTGTACTTGAAGACAACCTTTGGGCTGCTACAGTGCAAAAGACACTCAACACTCAAGCTCTCGTATTTGCCTCCACAATACAAAATTTGGGCTAGGCATGGTGACACACACCTGTAATCTCGACACTTGGGAGGCTGTGGCATGAAGATTGCCTCAAGTTCAAGGCCAGTTTGGGCGCTACACAGAGAGTTCTTCACAATAATTCTGTGAGCCTGTAATCCCAGTACTCTGGGAGGCAAAGACAAAAGGGATGCAAATTTAAACCCAGCTGGGCAACTCAGTAACTTGGTGAGCCCTTACCTCAAAAAAATATTTTTTTGTTTTAAAGGGCAGAAATGTAGCCCAATGCAAAGATTGTGTTCAATCCCCAACAATACAAAAACAACAAACAAAAAAATATAGCTACCAAATGACAAATCCCACACTACTGTCCACATACCACCTTCCTAAATGGAGGCATCCATATGGTAGGTTATAAAATGATTGATTTCTCTCTTCACTTATTCATTTAGTAAGCCGTTTCTAAGCAACTGTCATCACCAGGCTGTGGGAAAACTGGCTGAAACAGACCAAGAGCCTCATTTCTATGCTGGAAACATGAGAAAATAGAGGTCTTCTCAACCTTTCAAGGCCAATGAAAATTCAATGAAATCCTCGACACCTCCTACTCCAGACTTTCCTTTTTTCCAATCACTCTGGTATTTCCTTTTTTAAAATTTGCATTTTCGCTAATTCATTTAAGTGTCTTTTATTTTCAATGATATTTAAACTGATCTACAAATGCGATCCATTACTTGAAGTTACGCTGTAAACTCTCAAATCCTCAAAAGGTTTTTATTTCTTAAAAAGCTACCTCCTGTCTAATCACATTAGACTTTTTTTTTTCCTTTCCCAAACCTCAAAGCAGTTCCTGCTTTCTGGGCCTTTGCATTTCTAGTTCCCTACGCCTGCAGCACTCTTTTCTAGGTAACATTCTTCGCTCACACAGTAAAATCTTGAACTCAAGAGAACGAGGTTCTCGTCTGTTTCGTCTTATATTTCCACCGCTTGCCAGTTACAACTTGCTGAACGAACATGAGTGACTGATGAGTGACATCAGAATGAAGTCAACAACTTTACCCAGTCGAAAAATAATCTCGAGGACAGGAGGGACTTCGCCAAGTTCACGCAGCTAGGCACGGGTGTGGTCCAGGTCGAGGCCCAGTGGTCTTCTTAGCAGAGAACCCCAAAGGGTCTCCCAAGTGCTGAGCCTCCCCAGTACCGCTAGATTCTCGCCTCACCTCCCACACAGGCAAGCGCTGCCTTGAAGGCGCAGCTTTCCATCGCCTTCTCGATCATCTTCTGTTCCTCAGTCTTGGACGGACTCGGGATCCCGCCCAGGACCCCAGGCTCCAGGAGCCGGGGTTGCCGCTTGTCGCCCACCAGGTATTGCAGAAGAAGGCTGTACTGTAACTGGGTTTCTGTGGAACTCGCCGCCTCAGGCGTGGAGCCCGGGGAACTGGGAGAAGCAGCCGCCATGACTGTTCAAGAACCCCTCGCACTGTTCTTCCCACAGCAGATTCCACAAGCTTCCTGTTTTGACCCTGCGAGGCCAGCCCCTGTGTCGCGACGGCAGATTCGCCACAATGTGAGAGTTGCGGAAGCAGAAGTCGGCCTGTGCTCCTCCGGGGAAAGAGCTATCTTGTTTCCAAAATTAGCCTCTTGTGAACATGAATCAGGTTTATGAGCATTCCCAAGTTCCCCACAAACAAATAAGATTCAAATTCACCAAAAACTGCCTTAATTTTTGCGGTACTTGCCAAAATGTCTTTCCAAAGATTTATAATTCTTCTTTTTTTTTTTTTTTTTGGGATACATGATTATTTATTAATTTTCTTTATTTCCTATCTCTTTTTTTATCTTTATTGATACATTAAATATACACATCATGATTGCACTCCATAATGGGGATTTGTACCAGTATAAGACACAACTTAATTCTCATTTTTTCCCATAGCCCCACCCACCCTACCACCCCCCCCAAGATTTATAATTCTAACTCGAACATTAAACTACATTTCCCAGGAAGCCGTGCGCGGGTCCTCGCCGTGCCTCCTCGTCCAAGCCATTTAGTGCTGTTGAGAGGATGACCTGGAGCGGTGACGCGCCGCCGAGGCTGCAGTTCGCCGAGAAGCCGGCGGGGGTGGGCTGCCTGATCTTTGGAGGGCTCCCACTTTTTAATTTTTTAAAACACGAGAGTGTCACTATGTTTGTCCAATCTAGTCTCGAGCTCGTGAATTCTCTCGCCTCGGCCTACCGACGTGGTCACCACACCCAGCTTAATTGGAAGGTGCTTGAAGTTGTGAGATGGAAATGGTGGTAGGTGCTTTGTGAGATAAACGTGGAAGCATGATATAAATGTATTACATGTATTTTTCATTCAGTAACTAAGGTTTTGAGGAGAAAGAGAGTCCCAGCAAATGAGTGAAGCTAGCCAAGCGTCAGAAATATCAAGCACTGTAACTAGGAAGGGAGCCAAGCGGTGTCCAATACCGGGAAGCTAGGATTTGCAGGTCTTCACTCTGGCCATTTGTGACCAATGGGACTAGTGATGTGGACTGTTATTAGCAGAACAGGCCTAGTTTAGGTGAGGTTGAACCCATTCAAATGTTTACCACCTTAGAAATTAAATACCTAAAGATAAAACTATAAGGTAGTACTGAATATGAACCCAGGAAAAAATTGCTATCGTTTTTATGGTACTAAAATAGATCCCAAACCATGATATTCATTCAGACTAGCGCTTTATTTTATTTTGCAGTGCTGGAGTTGGAACTCAGGGCCTTGCGCATGCTAGGTAAGCACTGTACAATTGAGCCATGTCCTTAGCCCCAAAGTAGCAGTTTCTTTGGGTGTCTCAGCTAAGAGGAACATGCATGAAAACAAAGGGTTAACCGGGCATGATGGCACATAAAGAAAATCGGACTCCTCTTGTATCCTGCTCCCTCCAAGCCACCCAAGGAGCCATTCTGAGGTTCCTGGGGACTTCTCAGTTGTCAGGCCTCTTTCAGACCTTAGTTTGCTAGACTTCTCAGCTGCTTGTGACACAGCGACCTCCCTCCCTCCTTTGAAGTCTGTTCACAATTCTATGGAGGCCCCTCTCTCCTACTTTTTTTTCCCCCTTCCTACTTTTGTTACAGCCTCTCAGACATCTCTGCAGGTACCTGTACCTCACTAGTCCTCTTCTGCTAATCCATTCAGGGCTTCATCCTTTCGCCCAGCGAAACTATGGCACACATGCTGCAGCGGCTGTCTGTTATTATTGAATGGTCTTAAAGCTTTGCCACCTCTACTTTAGTCCCTTCTCGTGCAGCTCATTCTATCTGTGGATTCTGCTCAGGGTTTCATCCACTCTTATGGCATCTTCTACTACTACCTCAGAGGCATCTGTGGTTCCCAGATTCTTATCCCCAGCTTAGCTTTTCTTATAGACACAAGAACCAAACATTTTGGAAAGACATTCTAACTCAACAGACCCTGCCATCCACTCTCTCCAAATGAATGAGGGCCCAAGGTTCTGATTCATGCTAAAATCTTACAAGCCAAAGTTTGGTCTGAAAGAAGTTGAAACAGGCAGAGAGGCCATGGGAAGCAAAGTATGAACTAAAGACCTAATCCATAGGACCATTTAAAGTGCAGTTAACACTTAAGTGCCTCAGAGTTCAGGGAGAAGCAAATTCCTAAGTGTTAATTCCCTGTGCAAAGGTATATGATGAAGGAGACTTTTATGGAATATCCTTGCCCTAGATCATAAGTGAGGAGGAAACAGTTAGACAATGATCTTCTGTCTCCCTCCCCCATCTCGTTCCCAAGGTAGAATACGTTTCATCTGATGGGAAAATCGAACCCTTTCAAGTATGCTCAGAAAGTGAGAAGTGGTTTCCCATGTCTGTTTCCCTATGCTGAACCTGGGCCAGCAGTGTAGGGACCTTATCTGACCTTGGAGTTCTTGGGTGTCTGGAAGCTCTCATATTACAGCTTGGTTCTCTACCACCTGTTAGACAATTGGCCACAGTATAGAAGATTAGAAGAGCATCTCAATAAGACAGAGAGAACAGAAGGTAATTAACGGTGAGTTGGATTCACAAGAAATGCTGTAGAAGAGTCATACAGCTCTGAGTTGATTACCCATCTCTCAAAGGACTCAATATAGTGTTACTGATGGATAGGATCTGGAGGGGGCCTGATCATTGTCTCATTCAAGTCATCCATGAGACCCAAGCCAATCTATAGTTCTCTCAGGTGCTGTCTGGCTTGCAAGAACCCAGAAGTAAAAGAAGCAGCACAAGTGGGGATGGAATGAAGAAGTTCAAATTTGTAAGTGTAGTGTGTTGCATTGTGGATTTGAATTATATGTGACTGTTGATAATAATGAGAAGTTTCAGTAGTCCTATTGCCAAGAGGAGGTCCAATCCAATAGAAACTGAGGAGCCAGCCAGGTGGTGGCACATGTCTGTGATCCTAGCAACCTGGAAGGCTGAGAGGAGAGTCAGAAGTTCAAGCCCAGCCTGGGTAATTCAGCAACTTAGCCAATTTTTGGAGTTTGGTCTCAAAAAAAACCTTAAAGCACTGGAGGTGTAGCTAGTTCCAAGAGAGAGAAGGGAAGAGAAAACTAAAGAGAATCTGAGTGGCTGACTGATTTATTGCAGACAGTATTGGACAAGTGACTTTGGATTTAAAGGAATTACCTGATGGAACCTGGACCCTTGTGCTTGCAAAACAGGCACCGGAACCACTGGGCTAAATCCCTGGGTCCCTAGGGCGGTTTTTTTTTTTTTAGACAGGGTCTCACTTTGTAGGTCAGGCTGGCCTTGAGCTCAGCCTCAAACTCACATCACAGCGATCCTCCTGCCTCTGCCTCATGAGTGCTGGGATTACAGGCATGAGCCACCACACCCGGCACTGTGGTATGTGGTACTGATTGCTGCTGGGGTGAGTCTCCATGCCCAGTATTGTATGTGGTTACCAGGGACCTTGCACTTGCAAGACACGTGCCAGAACCACTGAGTTATATCCCCGGCCCGTCCCTGGGGCTTTTAAGGATACTTCTTACATCTTTCCTAAAGTCAGGACTATAGCAGACAATTGGCTACTTGGGCCAGGGACTGTCAGAAAATGTTCATCAAAGCAATCTAGGACTCCTATAAGTCAGCAATGGCCAGGCCATTCAGAAGGCTGCACAAAACAGTTCACCAAGGGCTCAAGAGGGCTGGGGCATTATATAGCTTGAAAGCATCACAGATGTCTGAGATAGTTATGATAAGAGGTGAAATGAACCTATTTTAAGAAATGGAAGGGGATGGGGATTTAGCTCAGTGGTTCCAGTGTCTTCCTTGCAAGCATAGGTTCCCAAATTTGATCCTTAGTAACCACATACCACTGTGCCAGGCATGCTGACTCGTGCCCATCAGCAGTCAGTACCACACACTACAATGCTGGGTGTATTGGCTCACATCTGTAATCCAATAGTCAGGAGGCAGAGGCAGGAGGATGGCTGTGAGTTCCAGGCTTGCCTAGGCTACATAGTGAGCCCAGGACCAGCCCGAACTATAAAAATGAGACCCTATCTTAAAAAAAAAAAAAAAAAAAAACTAAAGTGGGGCCTGATGGGCCCTGGTATGAGTCAATGTTGCCATACTTTAGGAATCCTTGCCCTGGGCTCAGAGATGAAATATACCATCTGATAGTGATAGAGACAAGACCACTGCACATTCTTGTGTGTGTGTGTGGTTGGGGGAGTCCCTAACTTTTCTCCCTAGAGCAGTTCTCCAGAAAACTATACTTATTGACTGGCATAGAGTGACAGGACAGGACCTCCCATTGCTAACTGCAGAAGACCAAAGTAAAGCAGCTGGTGTTGAGCCTCTGGCTATAGAGTCTTGGGCTTCCATGGGCAGAAATTGACTAATGACAGCCAAGAGATTTTGGATAAACTTTTCCACAACTCCCATATCCCCAGTCAGGTTCGTGTATGAGTTGCTGGGCATGGTGGCACATGCCTATAATCCCAGGACTCTGGGAGACTGAGGCAAGAGGATTACAAGTCTGAGCCCAGCCTGGACAACTTAGTTATTTAGGGAGACCCTGTCTCAAAATAAAAGATGAACAGAGTGGAGATGTAGCTCAGTGTGAAAGCCAGGGGTTCGATTCTCAGTACTGAAAAAAATTA